>JZLH01S0563578.1:0-13908 GCA_001188425.1 Eucidaris tribuloides
GGGGATATTGATCTGTTTAAGTCACTCACTCCTGGACTTTGACCCTAGTCACATGAGATTTGACCCATAAGATGCGTTCCAAGATAAACTCTTTTCATTGTATTAGAATCACTGTCACTACATTCGAATTACATACTCATTTGTATCACTATTATTATGTATTATTCACGTCTTATATAAAAGTGATCCACGTCTTACAGGCTGTCCTTTTTTCCATCAGCTCTTTTATTAAGCCTACAAGTATGGATTGTTTCTTTATTATTCTGTTTGTTATATACCTTAACTATAATATACCGCATAAATTAGTTTGTATCATTTCTTACAAATTGAAAAAAAAAATGTAATGAATGCTTTGTAATATGTATTACCCTTTGTTTATTTGATGGAAATAAAGTCTTATCGAACTTGAACTTGAACTACACAATCTACGAATTACAGTTTACAAGATAGTTAATTAAGTGACGTTACTTAAGTTAAAAATTAAATTTACTTCTTCAACATCATGAGATTTTTAACCTCATAAACACATTTACAATATTCCAATATACACTGCAAAGCATATGTTTATCCGTAAATGTCAGTATATTTGGTTCGTGCGTCTTTTTCATTGTCATGTACGATCTATAAGAAACTCCAACTGACTGACTGATCCTTCTCATCACTTTTATTAGCAGACGTCATGGATTTTACAGCGATTCCGGTGTCGCCTGCATATTGTGTAATCTTTATATCCCCCATGCATACCTGAGGCATGATTGTGATTATGTGGATCAATTACACTCATATTTTATTTTAGTCCAGTAGCAAGTATACTTCAACAACAATATAAAATAACAAAGACGTAATCGAGTACCTCTTTCACTCGTGTTCAATTCAACGTGTTTTTGATAGACAGTCGTATTTTTGACGCTTCCGTTGGCATTTCTAAACCAGTTTTGAGTCCATTTTGTTTGATATTTTTATTTTTTCTAAACATTTTAAAACGAAAACAGCAATTTAACTCGACGCACGCCTACCTAAAATCTGAAAACAATAAAACAATAGTTGATGACATCTTGCACGATCGAACATTTTCAATAGCTGTTTGTGTTTTATTTTTCACAAACCCTGATTGATAGGTAAGTACAACAAGGCAGAAAAGGCCCGTGTATCTATTTTGTAGTATAGATTGAGTGAAAACATAGATCACCAGTTGCTTAGAGTTGAATTATCTCTATTTTATGCAACGGATATATAGTAGTGCGTACCTTTACAGTGAATGCTAACTCATGCCTACCATAACCTTCATTTAAGCTGTCAATAAGTCATTTGATGTGCCTACAAAAGCTGTTGAATTTTTTTTATTTTAATCTATTCTCTATACCTGGTGACTCATTGTTGTATATATGTCCTCATTTTTTTATAGTGATTTGATCTTGACAGGTATTTTCTTCTTCTTAATTTATAGCTCGGAGGTGCTATTGGTAGAAATTAAATCGGACCCAAATAACATAAGCATGTTTTTTTTTTTTTTTTTTTTTTAATACTTCCACATTTCCATAGGCGCTAGCAAAGAAATGCATTTTTCTCTACAGTCACCTAAGAATATTAGTTGTTGCGAGTGGCGTAACTACGTGGGGGACGGGGCAGTGCCCCCCCAATCGGCCGGCAAAAAAAAAAAAAAAAAAAACGAAAGAAAAAAAGGAAAGAAAAAGAAAAAGAAGAGCTGGGCCGCGAACCGGTTAGACATTTGTCTTCAAATCACATTTTGAGATAGACTTATGAGACTACATGTAATCCTTATGTTAAGTAAACTTTTTTTTTAATCTAAAACTTATTGAAAACTGCGTAATATAGGCCTATAGTTCTGTTCGTCTATTTAAAGTGGCCGCGTATCGTGCACACAATGTGAATATATTCGGGTCTCATATTATAAATAATGACAGACATGCCACGTATACAGTTCAGCACTTTTTGTGTATTTCACTAAACATCCAGATGAAGTGAAGTCACTCTTATCGAGAGGAATATAGTGAGCTGATCAGAGATCTAACCGCTTATGGAATCTTTGACGAGTGTTTTCTGGTGTTGGTAGGATTGTTTTGGTTATCAGTCGTTGAAATGTTTCGGAACATAGATACATCTTTTGTGTCAAATATAAACATGTATTTTTTTATGAACAAGAATGTTTGTTGTTCGTCACAGTGCTCAAATTGTTAAAAGAACTTAATGTGATTATGAAAGCTTCCTCATCTGGTCGGACAAATTTAGGGTTCGATTTCAGAAAGCCAGAATACGCAACGGTATGAGTTTACGACTTCTCCCCTTTGCCCCAAATTAATTATTTTAGCTTCAATACCGCTCGCTCGCTCGCAGGGTTACCTATATAACTTACTTCAAACCAGCGATAGCAGAGGCAATATTGCAGATACACTTATCAAAATCAAACAATTTTGTGTAGAAATTCCTCCTCCAAAATCCATTACCTGCGTGACATACCTTTTGTATGTGTGTTTTTCTGCATTCCTCAGTACAAAATTAAATTGAGATCCCATAAAGTATTACTTTCAAATCAGATAGAAGGGTTATATGAATTCAATAACAGGCCTGTAGCCGCAAGGGATTGCGTCAGGTGCGTATGCTCTTCCCACATCTGAAAGGTAGGCCTACACTTTTTCAAAAGAACGTATATGTTTTTGAAAATTACTGTTAAATGTTCATTAGAAATGTTAATAGAGGGTCAAAATATATTCATAAAACTGCTGAAACTCATGAACTTGCAGGGCCTCCGCCCCTGACCCCCATAACTATTACCATGTTTTGAAATTAACTTTTATATGCAGTTCATGAAACAAAAAATATTCCGTAGGAAGTGAAAAAAGATTGAAAGCAGGTGGTTTTTAATTAGTTTTGACTGTTCATTTCACAAAACAATAGTGTTATCACAAAATCAAAATGAGCTCACAAATTGTTGGAACTCATGGGCTTCAGGGGGCTCCGCCTCCTGACCCCCAACAAATTATCACCATTTTAGAAAATAACCCCCTATCAGGATTTAAGAATTAAAAAAAAGTTATAGCTTCGGAAGTGCCAAAAGGTTTGAAAACACGGGATTTTTAGCTGTAATTGACTATCCATTTAACGAAAAAAGGGGTTTGCAGAGAATCAAAATGGCCTTGTGAAACTTCTAGAACCCGAGAACTTCAGGGGGCTCCTGACCCCCACCTGGAGATTCTAAGGCAAGGACCCTGGACTCCACCCGTTAGAATGGTCAGCCCCTATACCCAGCAAAAAAATAGGTTTAGTGGCCCCTGTCGAAAATCCCTTTTCTTCATTTATGCACCTCTCCCCCTTGAAAATTGATGGCTACGGGCCCGAATAAACATTTACACAATTCCATTTGTGCTCACATTGCAGTTTTAAATTATTCCGATTTATTTAGAAAGAACACACCACAAAAGGCGAGTTTTCTTCTTGCACTTTCCAAAATTTCCCAAACCGCTCGCTCGCTGCGCTCGCTCGCGGAATTTTTTCTTAACTAATCAAGACATACATGCAAACACATATTTTCTGTAAAAATAACCATGAAAATGGCGATTTATTACAAAATTACCAAAAATTGGTTAATGGGTACACGTTAACAAGAAAACCTAGCATTTCAGTATATACTATACGCTTGGCGTACATGGCGCATTAAATTCATCATCTGAAAATACAATTTGGGTGAGCGACTGGGTGCCCCCCCAATGAGTTGACCCACGGTACGCCACTGAGGTTTTGGTGAATCAAGCTCTTTTTGTCACTGTACTTTTTAACCTAGACCACAATTTTCATTAATATATAGAAGTAAAATATTTTATCTTTTCAGATTATGCCACCAGAAATTTATGCTCACTACCATAGGGATCTTTAGGGGTGCCGTAGTAACAAGTATGATTATGCCAGCCTAACAGCCACGCGTACGCTATTGGTGTATGATTATGCGCGAACACACGCAATTATCACATTCATTATTGGAAGTGTAGGACTACGTCACACATATAAACATTCGAACAAGCAGAGCAAACTGCTGACCTAGAGTTCAACGAGTCTAAGGCTCTAGTACAGCTGCCGGACCGCTTATATTTATCAAATCAATTAGACTAGCTTTTAACTTAAGTTATCCCTGTAGGGTACAGGTTCAGTTAAATCTTCAATATGAATTCATCCGCACGTACACGCCCATAAATATGATAGCCTACGCATCAGTTATCTTTGTCAACACTCAGATACACTTGCAGCAGACACACTCGCGGCAGACACACAGACACACACACACACACACACACACACACACAACACACACACACACACACACACACACACACACACACACACACACACACACACACACACACACACACACACACACACACACACACAAACAAACAAAAAGATTCAAACACACTCACAAATAACACTCGTACCACACAAAAACACACAAAATAATGAGCGTACAAAATATTTCTTGTGCCTTCACAAATACGCAGAGCTACAATAACCATATATGTCAGGAAAAGATTTGAATGACTTATTTTTCATGTACGCACGTTTGACATTTTCTAACGATCAAAGCAAGCGTTAAGAAGTGCAGGAATGCACAAGAGTATTAAGCTGGTTTGCTGAGGCACAACTGTGCAACATTGATCATAAAAACTAACCATCCGACCAGAAAACATGTTTATATCTTCAGTAGAAGTGACAGGCCCACGGGACCAAATATGATTACATAAACAAGTCGAGTGTTTATTTTTGTTGCATATTATCGCAACCGTAGGTCAAATATGTGAATACGTCAAGAAATCGAGCAAATGAGAAACTCTTACGCATGGATTTGATTGCAGCCCTTTTGTTGTAAACACTGGATAATCCACGAATTTCATATATTTAGGATGGCATTAAGAATAACGTAAACTGGAGACTGAATGAAGGTTAATTAATGAGTGATAAAACATGACTAGTAGACAGCTCAGGGTTGAATGTCGAGCGGTCTCTGGATGCTATCTAATTGTGTGCAATAAACCTTAGAACCCGCCATCGTTAACTTAATTGCCTCCACCCCGTCGTTCAAAGTTTGCGTCATTATAAAATACCAAACGGTACGTTGAGATAGAGCAAAACCATCGATACAATACAGACATATTTTCAGCGAACATTGCAACGTATCTCAGATATACATGTACATGCAGAATGAAAATAGATGATGTAATTTAAAGTTATTCATATTAACGATTCACGTTGTTGGCTTAGCTAGTGTGACTGGCGTAAAGTATTTCAAATTCATTTTATATGACTATCACACAAACGCATCAACTACATGATATATCTAAATATAAATCTATTCTCTCTCTGTATATATATCTATATATATACAAACATAAATGTTCTATCTGTATATATGTACATCTATCTATGTATCTTTCGATTTATCTATCTATCTATCCGTCCATCTATCTGTCTCTTATCTGTCTTCCCTCCATTTATGTATTGTGCCTAATTGTCACTGTACCGATATATAGTCGATTTACGTCTAAGGTCTTGTCTGCGGTTATGAACAATATTTGTCGTTACAAAAGACGATTTTTATGGACCATGTTGTGCGAATCACATCGTGTGATACATACATGTGAATTAGAAATGTAAGTATTCATTTGGCCGTCCATTTCATGTTACCAAACAAGACAACCTGTAAGCTAACGATTGATGTCAATGTCGCGAGAGAGCTCGATAGAAGACATCGTAAATCCTTGTTCTATACATCGCGAACCAAAAAGTGCAGTAGACATATTTGGAACATGTTTAAAGATATATTTATGTTATCGCTAACATATATATATTCACAAAATGTATGTTTTATTCAGTTAGGTAAATTACGCATTATAAACTCCTCAAAAAAAGTTTGGGAATCTGAGTTTGATCGGTTATATCTCCCGTTTCGTAAAAATAATCAATGCAAGCTTGGTATCATCGGAAAGAAAATTTAATTTTCTTTAATATGATATCCTACTTGTTATGATTACGCAACCAACGAAAGAAAATGTGATGTAAAGTGTAAATTGAAAAGCTGCAAAATGACCAATGTTCGGTAAAACACCCAATTTTTGTTGTTGTTGATAATTGAGTTTTTTAATGTCTCTTTGGTAGTTATGTACTCTAATGTAAACATTGACATGGATTGAAAGAAACACCTGCACAAGTAAGCAAACAACAACAACAAAAAGTGAAACAATCAAATAAACAAACTTGTATGGGCATTTAAAAACTGGATATAAGGCATGTAATCTTACAGGCATTTAATCTCACAGACATTTAATCTCACCACATTAACACAACTAAGTGATAAAAAGGTGTCAGGGACTTGATTTTCATGGATATTCATGTTTATCTTCCCATGGATCTTTGATTTCATCAATGTTCATTGATTTGAATAACATGATCAGAGTTCAGTATCGGATTGAAGACCCACGTACCTGCACCACCACCTGGCACCACTTCCACACGCTGTTGATCCCGGCTGTTGGTGGGCTTAGTGATTCGTTGTTGTGGGTTGGTATTCCACTCGTCGATCAGTAATTGACGCAAACCTGAGAAAAGGCGTTGCATTTGTGACTCTCTTCCGAACAGCCCGGCCAAGTTGATCCCACAAATGTTCAATGGGGTTGAGGTTTGGGCTGCATGCAGGATAGTCCATACTTGTGATACCCTCTCTCTGAGAAAATCCATGCAAATCAAGCTCCTGGCACTTATTTTTATCACTTTGTGGTGTAAATGTGGTGAATGGTCCGTGAGATTACATGTCTTATGTCCAGTTTGTAATGCCCATACATGTTTTTTTTTCACTTTTTGTCGTTGTTGCTTGCTTATTTTGCAGATGTTTCTTCAATCCATGTCAATGTTCATATTAGACCGTATAACAACCAAAGAGACAATGGAAAACTCACTTATCAACAACAATTGGGTGACTAACCGAACTTTGGTCATTTTGCAGCTTTTCAATTTACACTTTACACCACATTTTAAGACACCGCCCTTTCCCTGGTTGCGTAATCATAACAAGTAGGGTATCATTTTAAAGAAAATTAAATAATCTTTCCAATGATACCAAGCTTGCAATGATTATTTCTACGAAACGGGAGATATCACCGATCAAACTCAGATTTCCAAACTTTTTTTGAGGAGTTTATATTCGAATTAAAAGATGAGGACATATAATAAGTGTTCACTTTTATCATAACTTGGCCTCAAGTAAAGAAAACCCTTGCATTTGTAAATTCTTAATTGATAATACCTCACCAAAAGTTCAAGTGCTTGAAACTAATATCGGACTTTTCGAAAGACTCAATGGGTGGTTAACATCATTCAGTGGTATAATGGACTATAAAACGGTTAGATTCATTGCTGTTGAGTGCCTACGGACTCCTTGCGTCAAGGCATAATCAATCAATTAATCAATCAATCAATCAATCAATCAATCAATCAATCAATCAATCAATCAATCAATCAATCAATCAATCAATCAATCAATCAATTAGTCAAGCAATCAATCAATCACAAAGTTTGTATGTGTGTGTGTGTGTGTGTGTGTGTGTGTGTGTGTGTGTGTGTATGTTTGACATCTTGATTGAAGTTAATTGAAGACAGGTTGAAAAAGAGTTGAGACAAATTTGAGGCTTAAATGTGCATAACATGGGCAGAATATCACAAACGGACGTGCACCTGTTATCGTATGCACCATAACTTTAAGAAGGAAACGAAGATGTGAGATGACTATAAATCTCTAAATATCAAGGTGTGGATGGTGGCATCCTTTTTATGCTATAGTGCCTTTGGGTCTTAAATCTTCAAACAGTCAAATTGCAGAAAGGATGTGCACAACCATCTGATCAGTAATATTTGATCTGTCCTTACCTGGCAGAAGAAAAATTCAAACTCATCACTTAGGTCTATTCTTGCATCAATAGAGATATTTCGTCTGTACTTATCCTCAATGCAAGTTTGACCAAATTTGAAACACATCACCTGGTTACTCATGAGTTTGAAAGCCGGTCGAAACGTCGATGGACGTTGAAACCAAACGACACTCAGACACGCTTTCCCCCTTTCTTCGAAGTGACGGATAGCGAGCACGTGCATGCGCACTATTTGAAATCAAAAGTGATTGCATTTGTCAATATGACATGCGGCACTTTGGGGTAGGATAACCGGCCTACTTCCGGCACTCACTAGGAGGTGACGTAAGCACGTGTAAAGCTCGCCGCCTCGTGTCCGCAGAAAAACACTGGGTCATTTTTTACCCCTTAAGAGTAGGTTTTTGCTGTTGATCTTTAGAGTTGAAATAAGAAGTCCACGTGCAACTACGTTTATTGGATTTTAACATTTTGCAGTTTGGGGGCGATGTTATATCGACAGTGTTTTGAATGCTATGTCGTCGGTTAACGTGTATGCACCATTAAATTCGGCGCCGACATGTTAAACGACCACTTTAACCAACCATTAAAAATAACTCTTACTATAGTTCTATACTCTGACTACCACTACGACTACTACTACTACTACTATTATTACTACTACTACTACTTCTACTACTACTACTACACCACCTACCCTGACTACTACTACTACTACTACTACTACTACTACTACTACTACTACTACACCTACCCTGACTACTACTACTACTACTACACCTACCCTGACTACTACTACTACACCTATACTCTGACTACTACTACTACTACTACTACTACTACTACTACTACTACTACTACTACTATTTCTACTTCTACCACTACTACTACTACTACTACTACTACTACTACTTCTACTACTACTACGCCTACCCCGACTACTGCTGCTACAAAGACTACTATTACTACTACTGCTACTACTACTACTACTACTACTACTACTACTACTACTACTACTACCACTACTATGACAACTACTACCACCACTACTACTACTTCTATCACTTCTACTACCCTTTTTACTACAACTAATACCACCTTAAGTATACATTTCAATACAAGAAGATTCGAATCGGTTTCCTCTGTCTGCTACACGTCTCGAAATTTAACTGATATAATACAAAACCAATAGTATTCCTCAGTTGTAAACAAGCATATTGTGTAGAGCCGGCATTGTCATCGAAGTTTGTTCAAAGAATCGATCAAGATTTATCTTCACACCAGCCATGACATTGACCCCGGGAACGTCTTTGATCAAGCCGTCGTTCTTCAGCAGATAAAGATGAATATTCCATGACAAAATAGAGTGTACAACAGTACAAATATGTCGGTTTGCTCTGTCGTGAAATATCACGTTTACGTTCAACAAAATTGTGTCTGATTTGTCTTTGTCGATACAAATTACACGAGGGTTTATTTAGAAATGCGTCAGAGAAAAACACTTTTTCGACGGAATTGAACGAATTTAAACTTAAAATCTGATTAATAGTGTGATAAATACTAGTGTTGAATATGCAGATTCCTATTGTTTTTGATACGATATATTACTACCTTATGCACGTGTTTTTTTTATTGGAAATTGTCCTGTATGTGCCCTTTTCCATATACTTTGTAAAGACGAAGGAGTGAAATGTCTTTCCTTCTTAAAAATTCATGAACCGACACACACACACACACACACACACACACACACACACACACACACACACACACACACACACACACACACACACACACACACACACACACACACACACACACACACACACACACACACACACACACACACACACACACACACACACACACACACGCACACACGCACACACACACCCCCCACACACACATACACCCACAGACACCCACCCACCCACCCCCTCACACACACACCTGCACCAACACACAGACACAAACAGCCACACATACAGACACATGGACACATAGGCACACACACGATGACACACATTCACATACAGTTTCTCCCCTGTTTTTATCACCCTCTTTGTGAGGAAAAAAAGAACTATAATGGCAAAACATTTAATAAGTGCATTCTTTGAAAGGCTCAAAACATCTTTTGACGTAATAACTGTTATCACCTTAGCGTGAAACCGGACTGTCCACACCCTCAAAATAGACGGTCAATATTTCAGGTGTTAACAGGTTGGAAGGTGTCAATGCACTCTTTGCAATTCTATTATCACACGTTCGGCATGAAGTAGTGAGATATGCAGCACACGTACAAAAAAACTTATTTAATTAACGTGATTCGATTGCAATGTGCCCCAGAATCATGAGAATCGAACAAACACATTTCAAAAAACAAATAAAATTATATCTGATGGGTGTTTTCACCTTAAGCGGTACTAACAACCTTGATAAATCACGCGTATTGCATTGTGGTGACTTCGTCGGAGGCGTTTAATACAGATGTTCATGTGTGTATTGACGCACACAAGAAAAGTATGATATTAAAATATGGATGGGCGATATCATCATATCTCCCCGACTGAAATCCGACACGAGATGAAATATTCACGACACCAGCAGCCGCTGTACAATGATCCCGGCACTGACCCGATGAAATCCGGTACCATACTAGGGTTACAGGAGAAATGTCTCGGATTCGCGATAAGGCAGAATAGAATTTAACGTCTAATTGTGACAAGAGAACTCCAGTGTCTGTTATAATTGTCGTGTTTAATATTTGAGATCTAAAGAGAAAGAGCAAAGTTGTCGAGATTATCGTTTCCAGATTTTCAAAATCTATAGTCTTGCAGTTCACGGGTCCTATTGATCGCAATATTGATTTCTTCTTGTTCCCGATCAAGACGTCAAAAGTACCGCCTATTATTATCCTGCGTGCATTGGGAATCCAATATATTTGGGCGCACTTCCTTCGTCATTATTTTCCCTTTGATCTATCATCTGTATCACATACAAATACACATGTATTGAATCTATGTTGTTGTGTGTCGCATAATGGACCGACAATAAGGTATTCCACTGTAATTTCAATAGTGTTCTTGCATATGAAAGTCTGCGATCGTTGCGTATCGTGATATCAAAATTACTGCATGACAAAAAAAAATCCATCGAGGTTTCTGCCCATAACTTGAAGAGACCTTATTATCTGAAAAGGTAGGAAACACTCAAATAAAAAAAGAAGATGCTCAAGATTCATATTTGTAACAGAACAATTTAATTCCATCTTACAAAGATGGTATCCAAATACCAAATGTCATTTCATCCGTCTCTTAGGCCACCCACCCCCACAAAAAATTCTTACAAATCATTTTCTTCATTTAAGTGATGCCGTAGTAGACAAACAAGTATATTTGAAAAATAAAAAGCCAAAGGTTGCTAATGGCAGTTAGAGTACCCCAAATTAGCATCCTGAGATAAATGCATCTTGTCATTTCAAGATTCGCAAATGATCAAAAGAAGAATGATATACAGAACTGCTACCACCAACGCAACTACCACTAACAATACCACTTCAACAACTACTACCATTGACTGTACATGTCTTATCATTACCACTACCACCACCTCGTTCATCATCTTCTTTACAACAACCACAACCACAACCACCACCTCCACTAACATCAGTACCATCACTACCTCCACCATCACAACCACACTACCATTACCACCACCACCATAACCACCACCACCACCACCACCACCACCACCACCACCACCACCACCACCACCATCATCATCGCCACCGCCACCACCACCAGCACCACCGGCACCGTCATCACCACCGCCACCACCGTCACCACCATTACCGCCATCTCCGCCACCGCCACCACCGTCACCACCATCACCGCCACCACTACCACCTTCGACATCAATCGTTATCAGTAATCCTAACCTGAGCACTCCAAGAAGAGGTGTGAGCGAAGATTGACATATCACATCCATCGTGTACCATTATTAGTGTATCATTCACTATACAGTAGACAGCTGATAGTCACACCGTGGAGCTTATAACTAGATAGTGTGACCATGGTGTGACAAAGTTTTATCATTGGTTGAAGAAAACTAGAGCATTTCTCCACTGGAAGCTAAGAGTGAAACCTAGATTCTTCTGGTGGGTCAGCCAGCTGGTGTATTGCAGTCAAGGTAGTCATGGTAGTGATAAAGACCATCGATAGTAAAGAAAAAAAAAACCGTTATACATTTCCGTGTATCTCTACTGTATAAAGTGCTTTATGGAGACATGCAATTATGTCAAAATATTTCAATATTATTATTTCTATGATAATGATGATGATGATGATGATGATGATGATAATAATAATAATAATGATGATGATGATGATAATAATAATAATAATAATAATAATAATAATAATAATTAACTATTATTAACTTTCCCCAATAGTAACAAATAAGCCGTTTAATTTGGCAATGCTTCTAAAATAAAGAGAATGGATCACTGTGATACACCAAGGTACTATCCCAATCTCTTCGGATACATCTTGCACATTCCCAAATCAAATGTCAGATAACTGTTCCATGTGTGTGTGTTAATATAGTTTCAACAGACTCGTTTGAATTGACTTAAAAGGCATTGTATAACATTGTTTCCAGTTTTAAAAATCTGAGCTACGTGATTCCCCATGCTACCAGTGTATTTGATAAGGTCTAAAAATGAAGCCCTGAAAAAGTTGTATTTCAAAATGATTATTTAGCGCTTTAAAAAAGAGAAAATTGTAAGTTGACCGGATTCATCTGCCCATTTCCTCCCATAGACTTACTGTCTGTAGATCTAAGGTATTTTGTACTCGGCCCGAGTACTATTTGTTTATTCATTCATATCTTGTCACTGGCAGCATAAATTTCCAAACTTTTGTATTCTAGGATGTTTATTTGTCCATTCCATCACTACTATGTAGCTCAGATAGCAAAGTTTGCCAATTTTTAAATTTGAAGCTCCACAATGTTAGCCCGAGTCTTTAAAATTTCACTCTCGACAAGTGCTTCAAAAAATCACCATAGTATCCTTGTTCCATAAGTGTAAGCCCTTACATATTTAAGACGAATTGGATGTGGAAGTACATCACAAAATGTATTTTCACCGACCCGCAAGTGTGTCTGATATAGAGAAAGTGGTAAATGGCTTTTCTAATGGCTCAGATTGATTGTACTGTAATTATTTAATATTTTAATCGCTAAATATGGATTTTTCTACCTTGCGGTAAAGCAGTAAACTTTTTACATTGCCTTCAACAAGTTGGTACTTCACATGCCACAGCAGGTCACAGTGTATCAAACTAAAGAGATCACCTCTTCTCTAAAATAATCACGTGCAATATAAAGTGCATTAAAACGAACAAAACATAATACTGCTTGATTAATACGTGATAAAAATGTATTAATGGATGTGACTTTTGAACGGGATACGGCCATACCAGTCACAATTCAATGCAGGTAAGTTACCTACGCCTCGAGTAAGTACATGGCTGTACAATATATCAGATCAGGAATCTCACCTAGCTGATCCATGGTCTGCAATTGAATGACATATGCACGTATAGTTCTTTGAATCTGCCACTAAAAGAGGACTTTCAGATCTGCATTTGTCACGTTGCCCGGCTCTTCAGTGTGATTGGCCGACACTTAACGCTAAGGGCTTTCCGTTTAAACCGCTGGGGACAATTCGGTTTTGGTATAACGTGTATCTTCCACAGAGCTCAACCCGAGATATCTCGTAGTCAGTACTCAACGGCTTAAGGGGCAAGCAGGAAATAAATACATTAGAGGTCGAAGAATAGACTATTGATTGACGAAAAATGACGAGACGGGACATCGTGTTAAACTTGAAGAGCAGTGCTTCGGGGTGGGGCAGCGGCCACCTGTTACGATTAGCAACATGATACGCCCGTAAAACCGATCAATGGCGGTCGCGAAAGTA
>JZLH01S0563578.1:28965-40145 GCA_001188425.1 Eucidaris tribuloides
CAGAATAAATGATAGTTTTTCAAAAAAATTAGATTTAGTCACACTAGTCCCACATGTGGTATTTCATGTATGGTTCTGATTCTCCTAGAGGGTGCTGTTGAAGATGTAAAATTTAGAGTGGAAATGATGTCCCCCATTGTTTCTTCATGATTCATACCCATTCAAACCATTACAATTTAATATTATTCCAGATAGAGCAATTTATATAATTTGTGATTTGTCCAGTATTTCACGGAATTGCCCATATATATATATATATATATTTTTTATTAAGGTGTCGAATAAATACCAATATTTTGAATAAAGTATTATTATTGTTTTGATATTTCGTAATTTTTAAATTTGTTTTACAAGCAGCACATTGTACTTAGTGTAGTTTTGATTAAAATATCGTTATTGATTTATGTTACATTATGATTGGAAATTAATATAAATGCAATGAAAGGGGAAAGTAAACAAAACTAAATTTATAATCGCGCGAGTCGAGCCGGTGTTGATAGGATATTTCGTTTTTTTCGCATACCTTATAAGTATTGAAAAAAAAACATATAAACACATAGACAATACACATAAACACATTCAAGTCCATCTTTCTGTCTTCCATCGGTATACATGTGCCTATTTAGAAAAACAATTACGTAACTGATGAAATTAATAACCACTGAAATAAACAAGAACCAACAAAGAAACTTTATCAAAGTGATTAGATGCTAAAATCAAATTGACATATATATCTTAATTGACATGGACATTACTTAAGTCGGAAATTAAATTGTGTAAATGATGAACTGCAATAGAAATGGAAATATTGGCGACATATTAACATGTTATAATTGTACGAAAATCGCTTTTTTTCAAGAGCTCACCATATTCTTCTTCCTATATTTATCATTGTTTGATAGTAGTTACACTTACAAATTTGATTTGTATATGTTAATCCATTATTGGCACGTATACCCCTTTACGGAGTTTCACAATGGGAAATGCTACCGCCGTATCGACCCATCCTTGATCTAGTCCACACTCTGTGTGTGTGATTACTGCGCAACTCATCCGAAATGTCACTATATGATTCTGTGCGTTACAGATCTTTAAATAGAAAAGAAGACCAACGGACTAAAATACAGGTCAGGTGTAACATTAACTCACATTGGAACGCCAAGACGGAACGTCGTTCTGATGCAGTGGCATGCCGTCCCTTTTTACCAGCGATCAATACCCATCTAAGTGGAATTTGAGGAATGTTTCCGTCTTAACCCTCTGAGGGTTGCATCGAATAGTGCACAACGCCCAATTCTAAATACGACACCCCATCATGCACACTCTTAAAAAATTCGGGTCAGATTGACTCGGAGAAAGGATCCGTTGGGGTCACACTTGGAAAAGGATCATGTTTAACCACATTTCGGAACAGGTTTGACTCAGATTTTGGTCAAACTTGATCCGAAAATTGGTTGAATCTGACCCTTTTCCAAGTGAGACCCCAACGGTGTCCTGTTCCAAGTCAGTCTGACCAGCGATTTTCAAGAGTGAAGACAGCGTTCTCATCCTACCCTTGAAGTGTCAACTTCATTGTTGGTACATTCTGGGACAACAGTTGTTACAATTCGTAATTAATTGTTTGTTTGGCTGAGTTTAATCAATTTTCTTCTTGTTTTCAGTGCAATGAATGAATAATTTAGAAATGTATTATTGTTATAACATTAGATTTGATGTCCTCATAACATAAGGATGCAGTGAAGTCTGAGGAATTTCACAGAGATAAATGTATTATTACAGCATTTATAAAATGTATATGTAACAGAATAACGAGTGTTTTCATATTCCACTGCATGCATTCTTTAGTCATTTTAACAACTTCTTAACAATTTTCTTGCCAGTCTTGCTGTCCTCAGGATGGACGGGTTATTATTTTTTTTTGGAAATGATAAAATCAGGTAAGCCAAAATTAATACACATGCAACTATACATATTTATCTGTTGGTACTGCTGTTTTTTTTGCAAAAAATTTAAGATCGTCAGCAATAATGACGCGTCGATTACAAAGTCACTATGTTAAAGAAGACAATAATAGCTTTACAATAATTGGTAGACGGTTATCATCATCATCATTACCAATATCATCATCATCATCATCATCATCTTTGTCTTTATCATCATCATCATCATCATCATCACCATCATCATCATCATCATCATCATCATCATCATCATCATCATCATCTTTGTCTTTATCATCATTATCATCATCATCACCATGTGTTGGCAGCAGCTCACGAAAGTGCAGTTGGCAGAAATAGTTATAATACCAACGATATTAACATTTGTGAATAACATTTGTAACTAACATTTTAACCCATTGAATACTAAGAACGAGATATCTCGGGCTGGGGGCTACAGAAAATGCGTGTTACATTAACACCAAGGTGACTCGATCAAATTTCTACCGTAAGATAACAGTCGACACCCTTGGGCCAAATTAGATGAAGTGTACGCATCTGTGGCTGACAATGCCGATATATATTCCCCGTCAAATAGCTCCCATTACTCCAGTGGCGAAGTCATGGCTAAAGAAACTTAATGAGTTATATATTGTGAATTAGTGTGGTATGATATCCAGGTATTCTTGATACTCAAGTTCAATTAAGTAGATTGAAGGTTAATTGGGAAATGGGAAACGAACAAGCTATGACCAAGACAAATTGGTCTCTCAGTTGTAATAACCACAGGTACTCAAAATGGTTGACTATGCTGTTTGACTTATGGAAAGCTAAAATATCCGGTTTCAATAATTAGATTGAATGTTTTAAACCACTATATTTTGTACACAATAATGAATCTGGTCTTTACTTCCAAAATCATCGTAGTGTTTAGGTACGCAGTAGTCTTCATGATATATACAGGGATACAGGGATAATGATGTAATTCTTCTCCCTTTTATCCTTCAGTAGATTGACATTTAAGTTGGAAATGGAATTCAGTCATACCAACTCCACTACCGCATATATCAAGGATTGATTTAAATGTTAAAAACTGTGAAATGTGAACATGTGAAAGGTTTATCCAAATCTGCTGAAACTGTCACATCTATCTTTCCATTTCTGCGTTCACTGTCTCTAGATTACACGGCTGTACCTTCATTTACGTGTTAAGTATAAACACACACAGAGACATACAGACATACACACCTATACACATACGCACACAAACACACACACAGACATACAAATACACATACATACATGCATACATACATACATACATACATACATACATACATACATACATACATACATACATACATACATACATTCATACATTACATACATACATGCATACATACATACTTACATACATACATGCATATATACATACATAGATACATAGATACATAGATACATACATACATACATACCATTTCCTCTGACAAAGTAATTGAAAACGCAGTGTGTTTCGTGAATTGCATTTTAGAACCAAGGTGTAACCATTACCATGCACACACAGACCATTTTCCCGCGGGGAAACCGACATTTTGAAATCTTTTTGAGGACATTGTTATCCCAAAGGGAATTAACTTAATTATTATAATATAGGGTGGGCCTTTAATAGCTAACAATAGGCCTGCATCAGTACAGCTTTACTCCTCCACTGTTTCGCAACATACAATCCTCACTTTATTCAAATCGATTCCCCGAGAGATAATTCTGCAAATAGACGTGCCATAGGGAACCCCTCGAAGTGATTTAGAGCTCCAAATATATCAGACTACAGTGTTTAAAAGTTGAGTTGTTTTACGACATATCCTTGAACCTTCGCCGTTTCTGTCAGTTTGAATGACTGGTAATCTCTTCCCCGCAAAGTAGGCTTGGAAACAACTGTTTAATAGACCATTTAAAACATAGATAACACGGGATCTTGGTGGGTATGATGAACACATTTTGAAGAAGTATCGATGGCAACATTCAATTCAACGCTTTAAAAACAAAAATGGACGTGAGATATGTAAAAATAGTTTCAACAAACGGTGAACACAATCCATATGCGACAATTTTCATCCGTGACCAACATTACACAGTGTTCATTAAATCAGCACACTAATCAAAAATTTAGTTGTTGCGTAAGGTTATCCAGTTCTGTGTTGTTTAAATTGCGCAAATAGCATACGGCAAATTCCAAAACACGGTAATCATGAAATTTGTAACTTGACAATGAGCCGGCATAAACAGTGCCTGTTGCGGGGGGGGGGGCAGAGCTAAAAATTTCCCGTAACTAAAGCCCAAAACTGTGCGTACTTTCCATTCATCTTTCGACCGGTGTTTTGGTGTAATATTGCCAGCTAAATTCTTTCCCGGGGGAAGGGGGAAGCAGTCTGCACCTACCCGCGCGCCCGACTGTTCGCCACTTCCTACAACTTATCAGGGAAAGAATTGTTTAAATGACCATCATTTCTGATTTAAGTTGACCAGGAGTTCCTTGTCGACCCTGTGGTAAGATTTTCCCATGCAAGACTGACGTTACAAATACATGAACCTAGAAATTTAGCGAGTTATTCGTTTGTCTTGTCGTCTTCTCGTAAGATGCTCTGTCACCAGCTCATCTTAGCCAGCATCATCAACCATTCATCGCATTTCCCCCTTGTCCATACTTCAGAGGTTTCGTGGTAAAGTTGATATACAACCTTCTTTAACAACTATACTCCCGAACTGGCCGTTTTCAATTAGCATTTACAATGGCTACTCGATGCTCAGGAGACAATGGCTATTGGCGAGCGAAGCTAACGGGGTATCAGATAGCAGTACTCGTTGTCTCAATTTTGCATCACACGAATATCTCCACACCCAGCACCCTCCAGATATTTTCCCATCTCAATCTTCTTTTCAACATTAAAAGAAGGAGCGATTGAGTTGTATCAAAGGAAGTTCTTCCTCCTATCCATTCTCCATTTTACAATGGCAGGCGTCTCTGTCATCAGTGTTCTCATCACGTGATGTGATAAATTACTCGACTCAATAGACGCTCGCGTGAAAGCCCCTTTGCTCTTTCGCATCCCGTCAGTGATTCGCATTGTTTGGTGCACATGATCAGGTGTCATATCAAACCTTGGATAAACATTCTAATTCCTGAGGGAGTATTCAGTAATACGAAATGTCTAGACGTTTGATTTGCAACTGTCTTCAGAAACATGATGAATGTATGTAATAAAACCCACGAACTATTTCGGTACCCGCAAACATAAAGTAAACCGTTACAATTTGGCAAATGAATCCGATATCCAAATCAAAGGGATGTGCCTTTATAGGATATTCTTTACGGAAAAGTACAAATCGTGAAATATACACTAATGTTGCACGTACACGTGACTTGGGGGTGATAATGTGCAAATAAGTCTTTGACCGATTTTTATATCTGGATAGTTTTTGTCCTCTCATGACAACCGCCCTCTTTTGTAGCTGACTTGCCATGTGAGAGTTACAGAAGAAAGCCGGACGGGAAAGATCTGATCTCCCGGATAAATAAAACGGAACCATATGTATTATATATATGAAAAAACAATACCAATATTTCTTTCTTAGTTCGTTATTTAGTTTGGTTCCCGCATGCTTTATGTGACGTAGACGACTTGCCATGGGAGAGTTACAAGACTAGGACAAAGGATCTTGCACAGCATGTGATTGTTTATAGAAAGCGGCCAGGAAAACTAAATGCAACCATACACACGTTCAGTGGATGGAAGATGTCGTAAAACAAATGATATCAAAATTCAGTTTGTTTGATTAGTTTGCTTTTAGCATCCTGTCTGTGACGTTGTGTGAGGGTCCCTTGAACATAAATGCATACCATGGAGAATAGAGTGCATTTCGTAATTCCATGGACAGATGCACCAGACATTGCCATTAAAAAATACTTTTGAACAAAATTACACAACCTGGTCACCAACGGCTAACTTTATTTTGGCGGTCACGAAATTAACTATGATTGTGTATTAATATGACATTGCCTTTTGGCGCTTTGATAAAAAAATCTTAACATTAAGACCAAGATCATTTCCCTTAAAGGTACAAAAGCTTAGTGCCAGTTTACTTCAGTTAGTGATGAGTTGTTAAAATCTCGTCAAAACGAATCGACCTTTATAGTACATGCGAATCGACGTTTTTCGTATAAGTAAAAACGGAATAACTCTAAGGAACCTGAGGTAATGTCAATTTACTTTACTCAACCATTCAGTGTGTGTTTGACGATGGACCCATTCGAATTTATTTTTGCGAAATCTGTTCAAGTTAGGACAAAGGGTGCTTAAACAACCGCAGGCGATTAACGGTACATATTTAAATGACGAAGATATTACAAACGTAAACTGACAATATAACAGCTTTTATGAGTGACCCACAACAGTCAATCAATTGGACTGCCCTGAAAATTGTGTTGTGTGGCATATTTGTTTGCACGTGTATATATATATTTGTGTTGTGTGTGTGTGTGTGTGTGTGTGTGTGTGTGTGTGTGTATGTGTTTTACTTCTTAAGTTGATTTAAATCACGGAAAATGGTAAGAGATGGTAACAGATTAACGACCTCGAAAATGATTGTGATTGAGTTAAACAAAAATTAATAATTAACACCCACTTGACGTCACAGCCAGTATACATTTTATTTTAAATGATACCTCCTACTCACCTGTTCCTCCTTTCTCCTTTACTATTTCTACTTCTTTTCTCCTCACCACCACCCCCCCTTTCTCCCACAACCAACATAACCTCCTCCTCCTTCCTCCTCCTCCACACCCCTTCTCCTGATTTTCCTCCTTAGTCGTTTTGTTCAATCATTCTTGCCTACAGCCAGAATCTCAAAGGCCGAATGCAAGCCAGTATTGCAGTTGTGCGTATTGAGTCCTGACAAAAAAATACTCTTGTTATATCTGCCTATAAAAAATCCAACATAACTACGATCTTTTTGTAGTTCGTAAGACTGCAATGTAGATCTAAGTATCACAATCCACTATCCATCCTTCCGAACACTAATCCTAATACTTCCTCCGTGCAAAAAGATGACTTTATGAAAAAAATTGTCACATAATTACCCCTGAAATTCATTCGGCACAAGGTTATGCCACTGTTTAGTTTTCAAACACATCCTCCGAACATGTGGATGTCGGGATTCTTCCCAAAGATTGGTCATGCACGTCATCATACAATTACTGTAAATCCCCTTTAATGGAATACTTATTGCCAGACTATAATAACATGAATAACAAGAAATTGGTATTCAAAATAATGTTGACGTTTCTTTTCATTACCATGTCAAAATGAAGACATTCTAATCTTCTTTCATGTCTTGTCCTCCTTGGTTGTTGGTTGTTTTTTCTGTCATCTTTGATTTCTGACTTCCAACAGCCGAACGTAAACAGATACGATCCCATTTCGTGACTATCGACATTCTTTAATGGATTATTAAACGTGCATTATGCACATCATTCTTGAAAGAAAAGAATAGAACCGGCTATTGTTCGACTTCAGTCATCCCACAGACTTCGATATTTAATAAGTTTAACTGTTGAAATTAGTCAATCCATTCAACGCCGTCCACCCCAAATATCAACCTCTATGACAGCCTGTGCCAGAAAGATGACTTTATAAGACATTTGTCATAATAATTAAGTCCAGAAATTCAATCGGGCATGGACTACGCACTTTTGCCGCAGACAAAGTCAGTAATGATAACCACGCTGGTCATTCAAACCCCTTCCCCTGGGCGTGCGTCCGCGGGTTCTTCCGCGCGTGTGTTGTTACGGTTGGACATCAGCGTATTACCGTGGCCCTCATGGACTTCAGCAATGACGTTAGTTTGTTTGGAATTATGGCGCCTCGACAAAGAGGAGCGAATCTTGGAGATAAGATGATGGTGGTCAGCTCTTTATTAATGGACACACACACGCACATACACAGAGACAGACATACAGACAAGATAACAACACACACACACCACCACACACACACACACACACAACACACACACACCACACACACACACCACACACACACTACACATACATTACAAATACACATTTGTACTAATACATTTCGGTGTTTTTTATGCATGTTTTAATATTTACTTTTTATTTAAAAAAGAAAGTAGTAGGTTTTGTGCTATGTCCCCTTTTTTGATGCGTAGTATGGAAGTAACATATATCCTTCCTTTTCTGGACAAAATTCAATATTTGCCATGGTTATAGTGGATTCACCATGTCATCTTTAAAACTGCCTGTCATATTGACATTTCTAGATTTTGCCTTAAGTTATCGAACGAAAAGAAAGAAACACCAGAAAGGCCACAGATCATATGATTGTGGTATGGATATCAAGCAGGCCCCGTCCCTTTCTACTATAAGCCATTCTCAATTTCACATCTGGCTATATTCAAGTAGTTTTCTGAAATATTGGAAACATAGATTTCTTTTGTTAAGTATAGTCACAAGTGTGAGTGTAGTGTACGAGTAAATACCCTCCTAGCTATGGAAGATATACTACTATCGAAGGATCAAGTTTCTAGGTGATAAGCGAGGGATTTTTTCAATAAACTTAAGCTCACTGTAGAGATAACGGGGCGGATAGCGAAGCCTGAAGGATAAATCAACATTTGTGAATATAAATCTGCTAAAAATAACATATAGAAATATGATATAATACTTCTGTCAGTTTCCGATTTTGAAATCCTTACAAAAGTTATTTGTTGCCGTTTTATTACATACTGGAAAGATTGTGGCCTGAACTTCGTTGCTTTGAGTTTGCAGAAACAAATTCGGCCATGCAGGTCAATGAAAAAAGCGAAATAAAGACTACCTATGACTGAATCAAGACAGCATGGTAGGGAACTCCTGATAAAAACCATTCCCCCTTATTTCCGATTTGAACAAATTTCTCGATTACATGAATATCATAAAGTTAAAGTTATCGTCTTTTACATAGTTTGGGAAGTGCTGATGTGTATGGGCAATTCCGTGATTAGTTACGTTACACTTTATGACAAACTTTGCTCAACATTTGGCTCTTTCATGAAAATGCTTTCATATTAATTTGTCTGTTTTGGTACTTGTCAATTCTCTAGAAGCACTGGCACCTACTCTCAAACATCAAGCAAAATCATGAGACATGTTTCAGTGGGTATTAAACAAAACTTTAATCATGGTTAGTTACATTACGAAAGAGGACATGGAAAAAAATGACAAGTCTTTGTCCTCAAAGTTCCTCAACCTGTTTCAACTGACACCAAATTGTGGTATTCATGCATATTCTGACATCTTGCTAAGTCATTTGATATATAACTTATTGATAAAAATCTTTTCATTTTTAACTACAACAGCGCAAAAAACAATGGTTAGTTACGTTACGGTTAGTTACGTAACATTTGTCCATCCACACAAATTTCGTTATTCATGTCTTTTTCAGATTAGTATGCATATGTGGGGCTTTATTACTTTCAACACAAATAGAGGCTATTGGCAAAAACTGGAAACTGCAAATAATAGTTTTCAAAAAAAAATTAGATTTAGTCACACTAGTCCCACATGTGGTATTTCATGTATGGTTTGATTCTCCTAGAGGGTGCTGTTGAAGATGTAAAATTTAGAGAGTGGAATATGATGTCCCCCATTGCTTTCTTCATGATTCATACCCATTCAAACCATTACAATTTAATATTATTCCAGATAGAGCAATTTATATAATTTGTGATTTGTCCAGTATTTCACGGAATTGCCCATATATATATATATATATATTTTTTATTAAGGTGTCGAATAAATACCAATATTTTGAATAAAGTATTATTATTGTTTGATATTTCGTAATTTTAAATTTGTTTTACAAGCAGCACATTGTACTTAGTGTAGTTTTGATTAAAATTGATTATTGATTTATGTTACATTATGATTGGAAATTATATAAATGCAATGAAAGGGGAAAGTAAACAAAACTAAATTTATAATCGCACGCGAGTCGAGCCGGTGTTGATAGGAATATTCTTTTTTCGCATACCTTATAAGTATTGAAAAAAAAACATATAAACACATAGACATACACATAAACACATTCAAGTCCATCTTTCTGTCTTGCCATCGGATACATGTGCCTATTTAGAAAAACAATTACGTAACTGATGAATTAATAACCACTGAAATAAACAAGAACCAACAAAGAAACTTTATCAAAGTATTAGATGCTAAAATCAAATTGACATATATACTTAATTGACATGGACAATTACTTAAGTCGGAAATTAAATTGTGTAAATGATGAACTCTGCTAGATAATGAAAATATTGGCGACATATTAACATGTTATAATTGTACGAAAATCGCTTTTTTTCAAGAGCTCACCAATATTCTTCTTCCTATATTTATCATTGTTTGATAGTAGTTACACTTACAAATTTGATTTGTATATGTTAATCCATTTTGCACCGTATACCGCCTTTACGGAGTTTCACAATGCGCGAAATGCTACCGCCGTATCGACCCATCCTTGATCTAGTCCACACTCTGTGTGTGTGATTACTGCGCCAACTCATGCCGAAATGTCACTATATGATTCTGTGCTTACAGATCTTTAAATAGAAAGAAGACCAACGGACTAAAATACAGGTCAGGTGTAACATGAACTCACATTGGAACGCCAAGACGGAACGTCGTTCTGATGCAGTGGCATGCCGTCCCTTTTTACCAGCGATCAATACCCATCTAAGTGGAATTTGAGGAATGTTTCCGCCTTAACCCTCTGAGGTTGCAATCGAATAGTGCACAACGCCCATTCTAAATACGACACCCACCATGCACATCTTAAAAATTCGGGTCAGATTGACTCGCTAGAGAAAGGATCCGTGGGTCACACTTGGAAAAGGATCATGTTTAACCACATTTCGGAACAGGTTTGCACTCAGATTTTGGTCAAACTTGATCCGAAAAATTGCTTGAATCTGACCGTTTTTTCCAAGTAGACCCCAACGGTGTCCTGTTCCAGAGTCAGTCTGATCAGCGATTTTCAAGAGTGAAGAACAGCATTCTCATCCTACGCTTGAAGTGTCAACTTCATTGTTGGTACATTCCGGACAACAGTTGTTACAATTCGTAATTAATTGTTTGTTTGCTGAGTTTAATCAATTTTCTTCTTGTTTTCAGCGGCAATGAAT
>JZLH01S0563589.1:550-8050 GCA_001188425.1 Eucidaris tribuloides
TGTCTATTATATCGTAATAGAGTGTGTGATATGCCCATAGGGAACTTTGAATGATGTATCGTATACACATACCGTCAATAGAAGCCATGCTTCCATCATCCATTTCAATGTGACATAATTGATAAAGCTTTTACCGTAACGCCTGTTATTTTTTTCAAACAAAATATCTACTTCCTTAGAAGAAATGTTCCCATGATCCCATGACGTAATCATGGTAATGAATAAAGATGTCACCGTAACGTTTGTTTATTATTTAGCCGAAATATCTAGTTCCCTTGAAGACAAAAAAAGACCCATTTTATTCATAGGTTTAATTGTCGTTTGCTGCTTTCATACAAGTTGGATGGGGATTATCGTGTTTATTTATTGTAAACTTATAGATAGATATTGACAATCATCAGAAAATGTTTGTGAGGGTTCGTTACCAATAATATTTGTGTGTGAGGAAGAATCAAATAATTAGACGATTTTGAATGAATTTGACGGTCGCATGCAAACAGATAAATACGAGTAGGTTGCGATTAGAAACTAAGATATCGAATTGTACTTTAATTACAAATTTCAATTTGGTTGCAAGTGTCTGCTTCTGGTACCAACACAGTATATTTGAAGAGTACAGAATAAGAAGTACTTAAGTCACATTGTGACGAAATTGAGTTAGTGAATGTTTTGAAGTCGTTACATGCCGGGAAATGTTTAGACAATTTTTTTGTCAATTTGACCCTTCCCTACAGGGGTCAGAGGAAGGGTCAACTGGGGTCAAATTTTGAACTTGGTCTAATTTCTTCAAAATTTATCTCAAATTACCTGACTAGTTACAAGTATTAAGAAAATATATAATTTATCATATATCTTATGCTATGTTGATAAGATATGGGTCACTTCCGGTCAAAAGTCAAATGAGGTCAAATCAAAACAATGTCCACATTTGACAAATTGCATATCAAATGTCTGTCTTACGGACGAAATTCGAAAAATATATACAATTAAGTATTTTTGACATTCACTTATTCGAGAAATTCATTTGTTTTCCTGAGACCCTTGTTTTTAGAAGAAGTACCTAAGTCCACAGTATTGATGATTGATTATTGGAAATTGACCAGTGGGACCATATTTGTTTTTGTCCTATATTCATCTTTTATTGTGTCAATTTACTTCATCAATTTTGCATGTACAACTCAAACAACTGTGATCAGTAGACAAATTTGAAAACATTGGCCCTTTGTTTCTCAAAAGTAGTAGTATGTGACTTCCAGTACTTCATATTCTATAGTCTTCATTTACAGTGTTCGGGGAATTTTGATACATGTATATTGAAATATTTCACACTGTATCCAAAGCAACGTTACTTTGTATTGTCGATCCATGAACAAAGGTTCGTAAGAGGTTCCTATTGAGTTGGCACCACATGCTGGTATTTATTTTTACCACTGAGACTTGGAAAAAAGATACTTGAAGCAACATATTCTCTGATAAAAAAAACCCTCTTAAAAAACCTCTTTAATGTCTTTCGTATGCTGGTCAAGATTTACGTTGGCCAAATGGTGCTGCCTTTGTGGCCAAATGGCTCTATAAAGGCAACCCTTGTTTCTTAGAGGGTACAAAAAATACAATTCAAAAGTGGTGCCTATCTATATTTGAAAACAATTTGTCACTGATCCGCCGTCGTCGGCCTAGTCTCGGTTTCAGGCCATGCAACTGTTTTTACATCCAGATTGCACTCACGCTCATGACACTAGTCGTAGTCAAAGACTGAAGATAGTAGCTTCCTTATCGATATAGGATAGGTTCATCCAGATGTAGAATAGCTTATACATGTAGCTTAATTATGCATTAAACATTTATTCATATTTATTCATTATATTGTGTTTTCATTGTTGTGCTACTTATGTGTGTTAATGGTGCCAGACACGATCAGCATTCATCCTTTTAATATCTTTGTAAAACTGTAAGTTTCGCGATGTATTGTAATACATGTATATACCTTTTTTCATTTGGATAATAAAACATCAAACTCAAACTCAAACTCAAACTCAAATGTCTGACAGCCAAACTACCCTCGGCTATTCCGAAGACTGCGTTGTTGTCGCCAAAACTGGCAGAACTCTTCAACTCACCATTTGCTCCCACGCTCTAAACTGAGGTAATTTAATATTTGGTCTAGAATAAAATGTAGACATATATAGTAGTTCGATAATTGTCAGCTCTTCTGATCAACATCACCCGCGGGTATACAGTGATCTGAATATAGCTTGCCGTGATAATTAATTAACTTGATCCAATGCCGTCTCTGCTATATCTTATTTAGATACCGCAGCAGTAGCAAATCGCTGATGACCGTTAAACCGTGTTATGAATATGTTTTTAACATGCACCCCGTTTAAAGTTCACTTTCTGACCGTGGAGCCAAATGGAATTGCACGCTTAAAGGAGCACACACTTCCCCCATAAAGAAATTTCAATACCCGTATAGTTATTGTGTGTCTACGTATCATGTTCATCTTCCGATATTAGTGCGCAGTTAAAGAGAAAAGATCCTTAAATAACTGCACGCAACCGTCTACTGGTACATTTATTATAGTCTATAGGTAACTTTCAAAGATAGAACCGTGAGTACGCAATTTTTTTAATCGAACATGCTAGGTCTAGGATTTACAAGGACGTATATAATCATTGCCGCTGTTACCATGCTTTTCCACCACCGCACCACCATACACCACCACCACCACCTCCTCCTCGCTCCTTCTCCTCTTCTCCTTCTTCCTCCTCCTCCTAATTCTCCTGTCGTGGTTCTTCCTCGTCCATTCTCTTCTTCTCTCTTTTATCACCAGCATTATCAATCATCGTCAGTCGTCATCATCATCATCATCTATTCATCTAATCATCATCCATCCAATACCATCATTATCATCAATCATCATCATCATCTATCATCATCAACTAACCACCTAACCACCAACCAACCACCACCACCACCACTCCCCACCCACCCCCACCCCCACACCACCACCACCCCCCACCACCAACCACACCACCTACCAACACCACCGCCGTCATTGCTTATTTACTTTTTTAGCGTTTGTAAGTTTTGATGGCGGGAAAATTGTCAAATGTCTCACTTCTCAGTTTCTGCTCCGGTTCTGTACACCATTTGTACGTACTATCCTGTTCACGGACTTGGTAATACTGTCTTTCGCAGAGCCGGAGAATTCCGAAAACATGACTTCTTGTGTAATTACGCCATTTATATATATCAGCGTCAGCAAATTACTGCACCTAATTTCGCCGTTCGATCTATTAAGACAATTTGGATTGTGGTATCATAATATTGAAATGAAAATTCATCATTTCATTACCTCGCTTTAATAACCGTTTTCTGCCGTAAAGTACATACCACGTTCAGCATATCTGAAAAGGAGAACATCATCGCTTAGTCGCTCACTCGTTTTCCTGTGTGACATGTTTTATAACGAACTGGGCGCTGCCGTAGGCACTCTTGAGTAATTGCACTCTCAAAAGGTAACCAACCTGGCCTTTTTCGCAAGTATCCATATCGGAGAAACAGTGTGATCTATACTCTTTTTCTCTCTACCGTTTGACGTCTACGATTCTATCAAAATATTTGCCCATAGCGAATAGGAAAGGTTTACTAAGTAGTATGGATTGTGAGGCTTCTCTAGATAGATGTAACTTCGAAACGTCGATTCGCAGGGCGAAAAGGTATTTCCTTATAGCGTTCGAGTTGAAATGGTACATTTGGATCCTCGAAATAGAATTCGCGCATTAAACTGATAAACTTGATTTTGTTGAATCACAAATTTTCTCTTAGTGCAGTGGGGCTAATACACGTAACCAGTGGTCAGGGAGGTTAGAGATATAGGGAAATGCTGGGCATAACGCGTCAGGGATGCACCTCATATAAAAGTATGTCCCGGATTTCGTCCAGTGTCCAAAGGAGCTGCTACTGTTAGCCATGAGCACCCCTTTCTCGTAAATGTATTTTTCTATACTTTCTAAAAATAAAGGTTGTTATTCGCTGTATAAATGCATACAATCTAATCAAGCAATTACCCTTCAGCAAGGTAAGAAGGACTACTTCAGAGATTATTTAAAGGTGGTGTGCGATTTCTGACAAAAGTGTAGATACACTGATCATCAAATGGACTTGGGGGGGGGGGAGTGGGGGACGTCCTTATTTCACCAACCTAAAATTTGTACTCCATCTGGGTGACATTCTTTTTTCTGTTCCCTTTCATGACGTCATAATCGATTTAAAAAGCACCACAATGCTGACAGGAAAAGTATGCACAGTACCTCCCCCACAATACAACTGGGAATTGAAATTGCGTTCAACTTCCGCACAAACCTGCGACGGTAAACAGGAATGCGCCAATGCTGTCGCCTACGTTGATTAAGCCCTCAGTCCCACACGCATTAAAATGCGTTGGAATGTATACGGGCTACCAAATCCCCGTACTGAACGAGTTAACGGAATTCAACATTGATTTAAACGTTGTCTTGAAATTTAGGAGCTCCAAATTTAGCATTTACGAAACGTGTTATGTCATGTGTACTCGAATTAGTAAATAAAATGACAATATTATAAGCTCAGTGTATAATGCCAAAAGAGCCAATCAACTTCTAGTCTAGGCATTTTTATCTGATGTGGTGTTGTCAAATATTTTTTTTTAAATCACGTTAGTACAGTAACGTGTGTGGAATTTGAAGGAAATTCCCTGCTTTAAAATGATGAGGAATATAATGATTGCAATTTCAGATAGATTTTACCTTGGTTTGCTCTTTGTCATGTATAAGTACTTTGTTTGAGACATTTTTTTTTTTAATTTGTGTGTAGATTTGAATTTTTATTTTGCGTTTGGACAATAAAACAGGTTTGATATCTTTATATTGACCTTAATATCAAGTTTTCATATTCCGTGTGCAAAGATTTGGGCAATTATTGTTTAAAGAGAATACACAGTACTGATTGATGATGGAAAATCTTTCATTAAAATTTCACATTTCCATATTTTCCAGCTTAGAGTACATTTGCATTATAATGTGGGAGTAATTCACTTCATATGCAATAACAAGTTGAGAAATTGGCAGTTTGAGTACCCGACGGAGTAGGCTCCGTTGCTGCAGTGTGTATGGCAACAATTAACATAGTCCCACATATAGATTTCTGTTTTAGTACTTTGTCAGCAGTGGGGATTTGTGTAACAGATATGTCCAAAACGAAGACTTGTTCTGTTGTTTTCAATTACTCTCTCTTGTACTATAGTGACATTTTTAGAATACCATCTGTTCACACAAGGTTTGAAAGCAGTTGATATTAAAATTCTGTTGTTCTGCAAGTAATCAACCAGTACTGTGTATTCTCTTTAACCATGTCATGTAAAATGTCATCTATCATTATCTTGACCTAGTTACTTTTTTAAAGTGATATATTAACATCATAACCTGACAGCTCAGCGTGATAAACGTAAGACTACACAAAAACATGCAAAACATTAATGTCAATGGTTTTACAGGCATCATCTATAAAGAATGCGTAATAAAATTGAAATCAAAACGTCTCCAAAGGGTTAACAATATAACAATTCCGAGCTTCGTTGTCATAGTGTCTGTAATAAATTGTGAAAATGAAGCTCTGGATAAATTGCAATTCATGAGATCATTAAGTGTTTTTATAAAGTGAAAATCAATGAGCGACAGGTTAGCTGTCCAAAGTTTTGTGTTCTATACGTTGTTAATTGTGCATCTAAACACTATTGAGGTCAGATGTCAAAGCCCAAGTATAGTTTTAGTCAATCAGACAATATTTATTTCATTCTTTTACAAAGTATTCTATTGTCACCCCAGACATCAGGAAACAACATCAAACCTACTGAAAACTGTTTATAGTGACAAATTACGATGTTTAAGTTAAAGGAGAGCATCTAGCGGTATGTACATTACCTATGGGAAATCTCAGAGCCCCCCCCCCCCCCCCTTCCCGGTCTTACATTTTGTGTAATTTCAAAAACAAGTAAAAAAAATGGGAGGGTTTCAGAGAGAGAAATTTTAAGGGCATATCTAAACATAATTGCAATCTGAAATTGTAATTGCAAAGAATTTCATTTTTTTGCCATTATACCACTATACTTGGGCTTTAAAGTTTGGCAATGGGGCTTCCACAATGTTAAGTAATCGAGCATATTTTCAGTATATTGTGTACGATATTCAAACTGCTCCAAATAAACCTGGACATCATCTGAGGTTACTGAACACCATATCGTTGTCTTCGACGATAAGGTAACACCTGCCGTTGATAGATGACTCGCAAGATGAGAACGGCCCGGAGGCTGCGGGCATCTTTTCAGATAAGGGCCATCTTGGATGATGAGCGACGGGCAAGTCTCCCGTCACTTGTCACTAATGATATATAACGAAGCAGGTGTCGGGGATTTTTATAATTTATCGGCTTTTTGACGATAAATACTCTAAACAATTAGTATTCAAAGATGAGTAGGAGTCTGAGGCTTAGACGAGATACACGTTGTGAAATGTCATAGAGTTAACTAGATGTTAAGTAAATATAGTGAATTAATTTGAAATCAAAATAGCCACGTTATATTTGCTGAGCGGCATTCTTTTATGTTCTGTAGCGTATCATGGTCTAAATTTATGGCAAACTACACTCAAATCACCGTGTTGTACAAAAAAACGTATTGGGCAGCAATGTTGTGTTGTTTTTTTCTATTTGCAATGAATTGTAAAATAATTATCAAGCTCAAGTGTAGTTTTCTTATGAATTGTGGCAAATGGTGAAAAATAATTTCTGGCTATTGTGTCTTTAAATAGACTATAAACATCTATGATGTATAATGATCATTAATACCATGCACAAAGTATACGCTCGGAAACGCTGCCATATTTTGAGAAATTGACAAAAGAATAAAAAGGTCGGGGGCTCCGGACAGTTTTGCCGTGGGTTTTTTTTTTATACTGGTATCTGATCTAAAAACAAAATACAAAACTGTCACTTAAAAAACAAAATTATTTTCAGTAGGTTGGTGTTTTTTCCGACAACTGGGGTGATGCCAGAATACTTTTGGAAAGATGGATAAAATTATACATGGGCTTTAACCTTCTGAAGACTAGACACGAGATATCTCGTCGCGAAGTCTGTGGAAATAAGTGTTCACGAAAAATTAATCCGTATTCAATGAATTAATTAGTATAGTTTGCCCCTCGCAAACTTCAGTAATGAATGCTAACAAAATCTTCCAGTACAGTATATACTGGACAGTAGGGTGGAATAACATTATTGTAATAACTTTTTTGATCAGGAAACATAAGATTATGAGCGTGAATTGACATAATATAAACAAGCTTGTATTGATCTTGTCTATGCCTTCAACACATTCCCCCATGAATAAAAGAAAGACTACGTCCACCATTTGCGGTTAAAGCTGATCTGTGAAAGTTTGTGATATTGTATATACTTTTACAATC
>JZLH01S0563589.1:10550-30529 GCA_001188425.1 Eucidaris tribuloides
TTTTATTTGCGTATTATTGAGAGAAGCGACTAATTAATGAGGCAAGTTCCTCGGTCCTATTTGTAGAAGAAGGAATCACTGTCAATAGCGATTTCACAGACACGATTGCTAGATCGGTCTTTACAGCTATGCTATGAATATTTATAAAGGCCTGTGCCTCACATCGGAATGTACTGTTGAATGTATTCTTTTGAATTCATTTTACAAAACCCATTCCAGGCAGTCCTTCATTATTTATACAATAGTTGCGCTCAAATGCCTCACCAAAGTTCATATCCAGTTTCCAAACATCTTCGGTTTCATAGAAGCATTGCATTGTGACTGCATAGGTTGTCAAGCACTCCCAAGTTTTCGAACGATGATATGACGGAGTGACATTGCGGCCACGTAATTTATTTTTGCACACGGTGAAAGTCCCCGGTAGTTTGTACACTGCTAAAACGTACTTGGTCACGACATTATAGATAACCGTCATGATTAATTACTTTTCTCCAAAACGCGCACATGGTATTAGGGGAATAAACCTGATTTACGGGTTTAGTACTATTTAAATAATCATCATGTTAGGGATTTGTGAAATACCACTGATGGGACTACGGAAAGTCATGATAAATGGCCTTGCCCTACAGTTCATGACCCAAGTGAACTGCACTGGATGATATCTTGGAACTTTTTTTCACGTCCTATTGACGTACGTCGCCCAGCGTCCGGAGGGCCAACTACAGCTCCCTGCCGCATTATCCAAACTTTCACACCATCTTGATGTGACTTCTTACGATTTTACGATTTGGCTGATTTTTATTTTATTTGTGTCTCTTTGTATTTATTGTATTTATTCATTTGTTTGTTTCTTTATTCATGTATTTACTTCTTTACTTCTGCATTTCTTTCTTTGTCAATTTGCGTACGGTCCGATTCGTGACCAAAGAAATTGGCCGAGAATTCTCATGATGGCTTCATGAAATGTCGGGAAGCGTCATGCACACAAGGGAATAGCCAGTCAACACCGAGGAACTATCACGAGTTACCATGGCAAATGTTGGGTCACCGATACGTAATGACTTAGCATTTTCGTGGAAACTATGAATTACTGCCAGTGGTGGATCCAGAGCAACACTGCTACCCCATCCCGTCTATTGACACCTTAAGGCAGAGTAATGGAAGAAAAAAAATAAAATAAAGACAAAAAACCTACAAGGAAGAAGAAAATTGAAAATGGGACAGATAGTTAGTTACAGGATTTTTGTAATCACCGTGGGTAACATGCCCCCACCTCCCCCCTCCGAACCCTCCCCCCCCAAAAAAAAAAAATGCTCCTCGCAGAGCATTCAGGTCAGCATTATAATGTATGTGATTTCAAGAACATCACACTGCAACAAAATGTAACACAATAACCCCCTCAGTTTTGTTTTGTTTTGGTTTGGTTTTTGGCTCAAAATCCTGGGACAGGTCTGCCAACCAACTTTCTCCTTTTGTCAAATACTGGGTCTGCTACAAGCTGCATTTTAAAGGCCAAGGACCATCGTGAACTAATTAGGTCTAGACCATTCTTTGGCGGCATAGTTCTTAACAGCTCCCGAAAGTGGGAACGTTTCCTGAGACGTTATACTTCATTCACGTTTTCCATAATAGAAAGTAATTAGGCTACCGTCGTTCAGTTTACTTAATGGGCCGTGTTATGTGTATTACGTGCACGTAATAAAACATAAAGCACATGGGATGGTGATAGTTTTCCGTAAAAGACATTATGGACGTTGATGTTATACATAAGGTATATATTTTCTGAAGATTACGTGACTGATGAATTTCGGATCTTGTGCGCATGCGCCAACTTTAGCAAGATTAAAGGTAAATGACATGATTGGGGGTAGTCCTCAACTTGGGGGTAAAACTAGAATCAAGTAAACTATGCAAGGATTCTACTGTGAAAAATTTGTCGTCAAAAGTTGACTCATTTTAAAACAACGTCCATCAGTATGCCCTGTAACAGACAAATCTGTAGCACAGCTTTCTATAATGGGATTCAATTCTCTCGAGCTTCGAAAGAATTAAACTGCCCAGCTGTTCATGCTTGATTAAGTAAACAAACTCAAGACAAATCCTTCCAGCCAGAAGATTAACTCCAGTATATACCTTTCAGCCAGTTTCTAAAAGCATTCTTTTTTTAATTTCTCTCAATCATGTCACTGAGCTTTAAAAAGGACGGTCATACCTGCAGCTAAAAGCCATCCGTCCGTCACTTTCTCCCCTTTGTTATTTTCTTGCACTAATCTCGAAAAATATAATACCAGATCGTTTAAAAGCAGATTTTCTTTCTTGTAGTCTTAAAAAACATAACAAAACATTACTTTTGCCCTCGGGCTACTTATGAAGGACGTGTCTCTGAAATTTGAAGATCATCATTTAGGCCTAAAAAAATGTAATGTTGCCCTCAAGCAACCGACCGTAAAAAACAGGGTTGCAACTTTTTTTGTAAGCAGACCAAAAATATATAAATTCACTGTTTGGGAAAAAAATGAAATTTGAGCAAAAAAAATACTAAAATTCATATTTAGTGGCTTAAATCAGCACTTTTATATGTCTTTTGCCCATTGGAAAGACCCATAAAATATTTATCGGGAAACTCAACTCTCACACAATTTCGTTCTTGCACAGTACTGTACATACATGTGCATTGGTTAAGTCCGGGTTTTGCTGTGGTTAAAAAAATTAATGAATAAATAAAATCGACCGACCGACCCAATTTTCAAGCTTTTCCACTTGAGGGCAACATAACCTATTATGTTTTTTGTGGCCTTATCTAGATTTTGAAAAATGCAAAAATACTACCTACTGGTTACCTACTGTGTCTGGCTCTCCGAAATAAGTCAATTTAGTAGTATATTACTTCATTTTTTATGTACTGGTCTATGAATACTCTTCTGCATGGTGCTAGTGCATAACAATTCTCATTAACCCGATATGGGTTTTAAGCATGGTTTAGCCATGGTTTAGTGATTATAAGAATACGGGCCTTTAAGTGTAAACCTGTTATAGCTCCAATATCAAAGTTTGACCCTTTTTTTTTTTAGAATTGAAGCTCCACAATGTAATTTGTGTCTTTTAAATCCCAAGTATAGTTACACCTATCTTTCACAAAACATCTCTTGTCATCCCCAGACAATAGTGGAGCCGCCGATCACTTTTTACATTAATTTCTCCCAACCCTCAACCCCACCCTACCCCCACCTCCAAAATCAGAGCGTGTAGTATTTCAGATATTTATCAATTTCATTTTTCACCATTCACCACAAGTACACTTCAGATTTCGAATTCAAAGATGAATTATTTTTTTAAACATATACACATTTTGGGGATAGCATATGATGTGGTGGTGATGGTGGTGATGTAGTAGTAATGGTAGTATCAATAATATAACACTACACAGAAAATAAGTTCCCCCTTTTTGAAAAATCCATAACTTTTTAACGAAATAGTTTTGAGCAGAATAATTTGGCAGGAGTGTTTCTGCACTCATTGACTAATTTCTGTGTGAAAATGTAATTGATCCGTCAAGTCATGCATGAGTGAGCACGTAATAAAAGCACAAATGTCACTTTTCAAAAGTCACAAGGGTCATTTTGAGGGATTTGTGATGCAGGATTTTAACAAATTCTGTTTCTGTTGAATGATTAAGCGCTATTTATGTTAATCAGCTATCGTTTGACCCTCCAACAATTCTGTTGGCACTTTTCGCATATTTACGCTTCAGTGAGCTCAATTTAATAATTTCTATCCATCCTCAATTTTGAAATTGTAAAATCCATTTAGTTTATTGAAAAATTGAAATCCGATATTTTTTCAGCAAAGTGTATCTTTACACGTTGTATGGACATAAGAGGTTGTACCATGTCAGGATTCAGTGAGCACACTTTATAAATAAAGCAAAAAATACCATTATTTACCATTATTTTGGCATAAGAGATGACTCCTGTGACTTTTGAAAAGTGACATTTTTGCCTTTAATTCATGATCACTCATGCATGGCTTGACGGATTAATCTTATTTTCACACAGAGGTTAGTCAAGGAGTGTGGAAATGCTCCTGCGAAGTTATTTTACTAAAACTTATTTCATTAAAAAGTTATGGTATTTTGAACAAGGGGGAACTTACTTTTTGTGTAGTGTTTAGAAGAAGTCAAGTAGATCACAGTTTGTAGATATGGAATGTGTTGTTGGTGGTGGGAGAGGTATCAGGCAAATTACAGGCTACAATATTTTCATGTACTGGTGGCGGTAGTAGAAACAGATCTACCTATAGTCGTGGACGATCGTATGGGTGACTGTTCAGTTTCAGTTTAGCCTGAAAATTCTTGACAGTTTGTTTGGAAATCCGAGACACTTAACCGGTTATCCAAAACGACTGTCGAGCAGGATCATTCGTCGTCCGCACACTGTAATTAGGTTTGTCTTTCAGCACGTAGGCATTCGTTACCTTAAAAGATTACATTGTCACACCATCTCTAGCGTTTTCAATTTGATTTCTCTTCGATTTGTTTTGACACAAAGCAAATAACTTTGGTACAACTGTGGTTTTGTTACCAATCAATAAACCCACCAAACACTGAAAACCATCGGTAGAAATACAGAAAAAAAGTAAATTTCATTGACCATTTTCCTCGAATTTATAACGACCATACTATATAGAGTTACATTCTACATTTCGTCAATTTGCATTGCAAATTTGAAGTAAAATAGAATCACGCTTATTATCTAAAAAGAACCGATGTTAGCTTTGGTTACAATCGTTGTCCGAACAGCGTTCTGCCAAAAGTTTGTTTTATCTGCTTAAAGAATCCGTCGAGATTTCTACTCAAGTATAATCGTTACAGACTGATTAATGAAAAATTATCCAGACTTAATTCAATTGCGCAAGTGTGGTACGGTTAATATTAGATATCGTGTTGACTTTGACATGCGCGTTTTGTGGTATCTCATGAGATACATTCGTGTCTCGCGTGTAACGCTATACACGTACACAAGATAAGTGCCTGGATACACCGCGGTGCGGTTTTTTTTTATGTAGCCATGCTAGTGCCATGGCGGCAAGCAATTACGTACTCGGTATCTGCTTTTGCGATAAAACCAACAAAATGTAAAAGGTTATAGCTCTGTTAAATTAATCGTGAAATGTCATAACACTTCGGGTTTTCATCCTAAGATCATTGCGCTGGATAAACGATTGTATGTTTTCCGAGGTACATGGCGGAGTTTAATGAGTTTTCATGTCCTATTAAGGTTTTATCCCTGACATTTCTGAATTCATTCGAACATGTGGGAGAGAAAAGGACTACATCAATGAGCGATCAATTATAACGGGCTGCTGAGTTTCAATAGCTTCTCCATATGAGAGTGTATTAATGTTTAAACAATATCAAGTCCATCGGCATATAAAAGCACGTTTTTATGCACGACATGTTTATGAACTAAACCAACTTGTGAAGACATGCTTAGGTCATACCCCTACATATGCATTCCCCGCCAGACTAGTATATTGTGATTGATCTTAATTGGTAATAAATTAATTGAAACGCAGTAAATTATAGCCAATGGCGTCAAGACGGCAAGTTAGCGTAATTAGTAATGATCCTGTCATCATCACCCTAAAAATAAATTGATATAATTGGAAAAGTGAAGATAATCATGGGTCAACAAACAGGTGTGCAACTGAGAGTGCCGATACTACTTTACTACCTACTACCTATTACCACTACATGAACTTCCTGCCCTCCTCATCCTGCTCCTAGTATTATAAGGGCACTTACTGGTATGGCTATCATCAGGACTTAAATCATAAATTGCTATAATTGGACAAACTGAATATCATTAAGGGTCAACCAAAAAAGTGACGTTTTTACATTGCTGTTACGACCTTTACTACCTGCTATATGCTACTGCTACTACTACTACTACTGCTACTAGTTCCACTACTATTATTACTCCTATTATACTGCTTCTACTACTACTACGACTACTACTACTACGACTACTACTACTACGACTACTACTACTACTACGACTACTACTACTACGACTACTAGTACTACTACGACTACGACTACTACTACTACTACTACTACGACTACTACTACTACTACGACTACTACTACTATGACTACTACTACTATCATCATCATCACCACCACTCCCATTACTATTATTTCTATACTAATACGACTTATATTATTTATGCTTACAAGTATCACTGATTGCTGCTTCAGTCATTCCTGTCCCTCCTCTTATTACTTACTACTACTGTCTTTTTTTCTGTACACCAGTTATGTACTGTTTTATCCAAGATTGTCATCGTAAGTTTCTTGATACCTTGTCGGTCAATTGCGCATCATTATGATTGATGGTATCCCCACAAGATCCGGGGAGGTGTCACCCTCGTGAAGTAAATCGGGAAATAGTCGACTTTATATCCGTCATTGTAAGTTCGCTAATACCTGGTTGGTCAAATGCGCATCATGTGATTAATGATAGTCCAACTAGATCCATGGAGGTGTCGCCCTTGTGACGTCAAAACCCAAATAGTCGACTATTTGGGTTTTGACGTCACACATAATGACGTCAAAACCCAAATAGTAGATTCATGGCTTGTAACAAAAGTCAGAAAATAACACTCCACGTTAAAAATGTGACGCAATTGTGTCTTAATAAACTTTTACAAAATGTTTCAGTGCTCTGTTTGCCATTTTGCACGCTCTCTGAGTCTATTAAATTTTAACCAAACGTGTTTTGTAAAGAAAGACAAAGTTTGTGGGGAAAGAATATAGAGTTTTAGTGTACCGTACGCTATTTTTTTCCATGCGTGTGAAAGACATTATAGCGTGTAACACCCGTATGGAAGTCTAGATAAGTTCCAGACTAACACTGGGTTAGATTCGTCAAGTTTGAGTTTTGATTCCAGTTAAGATACGAATGAGGATTAAATCAGTGTTTTATAGGTTTGTGAAATTTGTATTCGGCCAACTAAAGTATACGTTTATGGAATTGTATCCCTATCCGTACCGCAAATAAAAATATCGCGCAGCTGTGTGGCGCGCAACACACACGCACTCGTAGGGGTACCGTAAGTACATTTTCTGTTCTTTTTTGTTTAATTTGTGTAGTATCACTGTTTAATTCGATGACTGGATATAAGAAAATATTGCTCTAGGATACCGAGAGTCCTGTTTGAAACTATGACGCCTCGGTTACGTCTGACTGATTTTAATATTATCCCTCGGGTTCGCCTCGGGAAAATAGTACAGTGCCACGTAATACCTCGGCTCGCATCGTTTTTCATCAACCAGTAACATCTCGCATGAGTACATATACTCTCCGGATTGACGTCACAAAATAATGACGTCAATCCGGGTATAGTCGATTCACGGCTTGTACCAAAGGTCACAAAATAACATCCTACGTTAAAAATGTGTCGCAATTGTGTCCTAATTAATAAAAAAAAGGTGTGAGTGCATTGTTTACAATTTGCACGCTCACTGAGTCTAGTGAATCAAAACCAGACTTGTTTTATACAAGAAGACAGAAATTTTGTAGAGGAAGTGTATACTTTTTTAGGGGGGGGGGGCGTATACTCTGTTATGTAATTCGTACATTCTGTGGGACATTATAGTGTGTTACGTTATCGATGACGGATATAAAACAAATATGTATTGGTGCGAGAGCCTCTGCTTGAAACGATGACGCCCTCGGTTACACGGACTGTTCTATTTTCCCCGAGTGCTGCGCCCCTTGGGAAAAATAGAACAGTCCACGACGTAATCTCGGGCTCGTCTTAATTCCAACCAGAAACTGTCACACCAATACTGTGTATACTAGTACAAATATATACTAAACATATACAGGTAAGAGAAGTTCTACAACTTTTTACTTAACTGCTTAACAACAATCACAATGACAAGGACTAAAGGTTTCTGTCACCCTGTAGCTTTGAGGCAGCATGTTGTTTTTTGGTATAATAGCCCTAGAGATTACCAACCATGTGTATATGTATGTTAATGCACATTACAGTTATCGTATGGCTTTTATTTGAAAATCATGCACTTGCAAGGTGTACAGATAAGCCCACAACAGAACACTTTACCCTTTTGACTATTAACGACATTTCAAAAACGATTCTGCACTAAGCATTACAGAAAGGCTAAATGGATGTATCAAGACACACATAAAGTCAGTTATGGAACCCGGGAGAGTATTCCAGAAACGAAGTAATCTCATATGAGAACTTTTAATGATGTCAGACTTGTGTGTGCGAATCAGTGACATGGCATTTGTCATCCTATGGAGTTGATAGTAATCATAAAGAATAATGTAGTGTGCTTTTACGGGTAAACATTGGCTCAACTTGTGAATCTTGATGATCTTGTGAATATTAATGATACTCGGTAACATCCGCCAGAACAGATAAAAAATCCGTGTACGATTAGTTGGATCGTGTCATTTAACAAACCTGGAATCGATCAATCTGATTTATGCTCGGCAAACTGTGAATCTGCGGGTTTCATTGCGTACGCTTTTCAGTTTAAATCAATGTATCATCAGTGGCGCAAATCCGTTTTCAAAATGTGGGGGGGGGGACATCACATGCAGGAACCTGCCCAAACCATATTTTGTCAGCCAAAATTTGTTTAACCTGCCAAATTGCCAGTCAAACAATTCCTGACAAGCGGGGGGGGGGGGGGGGGGGGGCGCCGATCCGCAAACATATTTTTGTCAGCCAATTTTTTTTTGGACCAGCCAAATTTGCCAAGCCGGGGGGGGGGGGGGGGAGGATGGCCGACCAAAACCATATTTTGCCAGCCAAAAAAAAAATCAGGGCCAAAAATAACTGCAAATTGCCAGCCAAATCACAAAATCGTGGGGGCCGGGGGACATTTGATATTGTGTCCCCCACCTTCAAAATCGTGGGGGGGGACATGTCCCCCTGTCCCCCTGGATTTGCGCCCATGTGTATCATTATTGTTTTTATTTGCATTAACTACTTTTCTCATTTCTCGATTCCATTACAGATATACAAACAGCTCATTTACAAGGTAAGCAAACCGATGCATTACGTTTGATGGTGTACATGCATGCAACAAAATAAATGCCACTGTTAACTGCTTTGTAAAACGAAAACAACAAGTCGAAGGTTCAGATTGGAGAAAGTTAATTCATAGGGAATGAAATATTGAGCGAATGTGTAGTAAGTTTTAATAATGACGGAGTGCCCTAAGCTAAGTGCTCGCTTAAGAAATCCTATAAGTGATCCCTTTAGGCACACGATAAAGATTGTCATTTACTGGAACTCGTTATGATCTTTGTGGCACATGTTGTGTCCAGAAATTTAAATTTCTTCAATTTTTATACATCAACTTTATTTTTCTATGTAAAGGAGTAGAGGTAATTACATAGGGAAAGATGTTTTAAGTGAATTTCTAGTAAATGTTAATTATGACCAACTGCCTTAAGTGTTCGCTTAAAAAGTCCTACACGTGAGCCCTTTAGGCACGCCATACAAATTGGCATTCACTAAAACTTGTGATCTTTATACGTTTTTTTACGTTTTATACGTGAAATTGTACCGTTATGTTTTATGCAAAGCTGTATAGTTAACGAAGTATATGATTATGGTCTGTTCTTTGTAACATTGCTTTGATCGTTGTAATAAGTTTGAATATCTATGCTTTCTTCATTTTATACAGTCCTGGACAAAAGTTTGGAATGTGTTTATTTCTTTGCTTAGCCCTGTTTTAAAGTGCAAATTTCTTACAAATAATGATCAATTACCCATGCAAAAAATGTTATTACTAAGTTCAAATGAGCTTGACTCAGGGGCGGCGCCAGGGTAATATTTTAGGAGGGGCGAAATCTGTTGGGAAAATTTTGCCTGCCAAACAAATGTTTTAGTAGCCAAAATACAAGCCGAATAGGGTCCGACAAGCAGGGGCAGGGGGCCGACGACGACAAAAAGCATTTTTATTTTGTTTTACTAGCAAAATCAACAAGAGGGCAATATTTTCGAAAAACAGTGAAATTCCCGTCACTGAAATAATAAAATAGGGGGCCGCCCACTCCCAGACCCCCCCCCCCCTCCGTGGCGCTGCCCCTGCCTCTACTTCAGGACAAGAAACCCTGTTCCTGATATCATTGAAAGCTGCATTTGGTGATATATTCCAAACTTTTGTCCATGACTGTAATTTGTTGATATCCTCTTATTTTGAGGATGCTATAAATCAATTTATGTGTATTGTGCTTGTCATGTTTGCGTTATTATTCTCACATCCGAAGCGAAAGAATGCAGCGTCACACCATTGAAGGTGTAAATTGATAGAAAGGGGTAAATTTACGACGGGGACAATTTTATGAACCCTGAGGTCACCCAAAAAGGAACGAAAATTAGCAAGCCTCATTCTGAATCCACTCAGAATTCACTCTCTATAAATTGCTTTTGAAGATTTAAGACAATCAATAAAAACAAAAGAATGGAACACAATGGTTACGGGAAATTATAGGTAGTTAATGGATATTGCAAGAAAATTTGCAATTTGTATATAATTCTGAGTATACAAAGCAGATTCAGGAGAAATGAAATTGTGTACATTGTGTATTGCGACAATTGCAATCTACAGTAGATCGTAACGTATGGGTAACCGAAGGAAATTGTACATTATGTGTACAAGTGGGCTTGTGTGTGTGTGTGTGTGTGTGTGTGTGTGTGTGTGTGTGTGTGTGTGTGTGTGTACCTACGTGTATGTGCGTGCGTGTCCACGCGTGTGTGTACGTACATGTATGTGTGTGCGTGTGCGCGCGCACGTGTGTGTGTTTATCTGTGTGTGTGTCTGTGTGTGCGTGAGTGTGCTTGTGTCGTATAACACTGCCGTATATACTTCTGTCATTCAATTCTTCATTCGAGGCATTTTTTTGTTTTAGTTTTGGATTCGTTGGTACTGAGATGAAAAGAGAAAAGCAATTTTTCAATTGACTATTAATCCCAAACTTATATCAAGTCTAACTGTGCTTTCAATACAATCAACAAATTGAAAATACAGAAGATTAATTTCAACACGTTTCCATGCACGGTCCAGTTCTCTCCTTTACAGTATCTAACTGTAGGAAATCTAAATCGTATAAAGTTGTTTGTAAGAACTAAGGTTGTAGCATTTACCCCTCTGTCATCATCGGATTATCTCGGGGCTGCTGCGCGGGGGAAACCTCGACGTATGACCTTAAAAAGTTAATTTACTTAGAACGAGTTAGGAATCCAATTCACCCCATTCCCAATTAATATGGACGTCACAACTTCGATCACTCATCTTTGGCGCAATTTCAAAATTCATGACGTCATCACAGAACTCAGACCCCGTCATCTTTCTCCAGCTCCTCTAGTCTCGTTATCAGACCATGCTACTTTTTCTACCTCTAGAGTATACTCACACCCTGGTTCTTTCTATCTCTAGAGTACACTCACTCTAGTGTACACTTACGCTGAAAGTAAAGTCAAAGCAGTTGACTGAAGAAACAATACCAATCAAAAAATCAACGCGTTACAAACGCATTTGTTGAAACGATGTTTCTTGAAACGACATTCAAACGCAACGAAACTCAAAGCCAGCGTAGTAAACGCGTGCGTTGCATTTATTGAAACGAATGCGTTTCCGGGAAATGCGTTTTCAGCCGTTTGTAACGTGACGATGTTATCGACTGCTACTTTGGTAGTTTCCTTATCAATAAAGGATGGTCTTAACGTCTGGAAGCCAGACTAAAGTTCCTCCGAAGCTACGTCCGACTGTTCGCCGTCTGAATGATAGCGTCATCATCCTCACGATCCAATTTTGAGTCGGTGGGGAGGGGAGTGAGTGATATGTTTCTTCCTCTCGCCCTATTACATCAGCGGTAACTCCTAAGCTCATAGTTCCCCCATAGTGACAGGAGGGATTGCCCCCATGACGTCATAATGCTATCAGTTTACGTTGCTTCCGAAGTCTCATATCGCGCCATTTTTTTTTCTCACATCGTGGCAATCGTGTCGGTGCCACATGCAATATCTGCGCGGGACTTTGACACCCGTAGTTGGTGGATAGGATAGGATTGAAGCAGGGGGAATGTTGGCGCAAGTTCAGATACATGATTTTAATGTTTACAGTTAATCAAGTTCATTTCTGAATGTCAATCCTGTCTGTCATCGTGTAGCAACTCGTATGTTGTTGTCGTAATACACTGTTCCTTACCCGGGTATGACAACCAGCGTTTGAATTGCATCTGTGACAGTCTATCCGTTCAAAAACACAACAACAACAACCCTGACAATTTTACTTCGTTGCATACCATAGAAAACCATATTATTGTACTCTGAAAATGTCCATTGCGGTACGAAATTTGGGACATTCCCTACCTTTAAATATTTTAGAACACCATCCCCTTTCAGTTGATCCACTCCCTCCCTAACGAATGATTCAAATCAGTGATGGTACCATTTCTGGAAACTGTTGAAGCCCTTGTTTCTGAAAGTATGTAATATGTACCGTCCTATAGGACATCTACCCCCTGGACATCTATGCCCATCACAATGACCCCGGGACAATTACCCCAGGAATTACCCCCATGATAATTACCACCTGGACGATTACCCCAGGACAATTACCCCAGGACAATTACCCCCAGAAAAATTGCCATCTGTATGATTACCCTAGGACAATTACCCCCTTGATAATTAACTCTCGGATAATTCCCTCAGGACAATTACCCCCTTGATAATTAACACCCGAATAATTCTCCCAGGACAATTAACCCGGCATAATTACCCCAGGACAGTTACCCTATAGGATAATTACCACCAGAACAATTACCCCTAGATAATAACCCCAGGGCAATTACCCCAGAACAATTATCCCCAGGATAATTACTACCCGAATAATACCAAAGGACAATTATCCCAGGATAATTACCACCCGAATGATTACTACCCGGACAATTATCCTAAGACAATTACCCAAGGATGGTTACCACCAGGACAATAATTACACCCATTATGGCAATAGATGTTTTGGTAATTGTCCTAGCGGTAATCATTCAAGGGGCAATTGCCCTGGTGGCTATTGTCATAAAGGAATTTGCCCTGGGGATAATTGTCTTGAAGGGTAATTGTCCGGCTAGTAGTTATCGGGGTGGGCGGGGTTAGTGCATAGGGTAGTTGATCGAATACAAATATACAGGCTTCATATTATATAACAAAAATGACGTATATTGTATTTTGTTAGCTTGAGGGTATCTCGCGATGCTAAAATCATCCGTGCAATGAATTTCTCGGAATTCTACTTGCTTCGAAACCTGAAGCAAAATCCATCAGTAAATACATACGCACAGATGAAAGGTGCTTTCTAAAAGTAGAAGTGATGAAACCAGTGTACTTTTGTGTTCATCTTTCCCTCATCAAGATTAACGGTAACACCACAATAGAACTGGTGACCTCTACTCATCTGTCTATCAACGTGTTTCGTATTTGCCCTTTACACAAAAGAAGGGTTCTTGTACAAATTACGTCAGTGTAACCGGCTTAATCAATTGGTCGGCTGCTTCCGCCCTAGTGGAGAGTTCGTTTATGCATTCTCTGAATAATTGTTGACATTTTAGCCGATCTTGCGGGGTGAGCGAAACTGGACTTGACTTATCTTCAGTTTACCACAAGTGATATCAATGTGCAAACACGTGACATGTGGTCACAAAAGTTTTACTTATTTTATTAACGGACTCGTGTCTTGATTCGGTCTCAGTCCCGCACTTGCACTTGTAAGGGGCGCCAAAGGGGGTGTCACTTCAAATATGCGGGGTTGCTGGTACATGATAAAATAACATCATTGAATAGTCTTCATTTTTCATAAAACTGTTCTACAATCACGCAAATCATTCACGGATTCTGTTGTGAATTTTTTTTATGTTTTGTTTTTTTGAAACAATAGCCATCAATATTCACTGTGCAGGCAGTTTTATTAGGATTCATTTTAAATCATGGTCAAACTTCAATCCAGTACTGGTATATTCATCGCGTTTTATTCAGGTAAATAAATTCAAGACAACTCCTTCCAGCAAAGATATAGACTGCAGTTAGTGTGTACATTGGTATGTTTTTCAGTTCATTTGGTTGATGAAACATTTTCAAATGCTCCTAAATCAAGATATTGCTTTAAATGCGCATGCTTTTTGGAAGGGAGTATAATTCCTCAAATAATTTTTCTACAAAAGTCATTGTCATTTAAAGTCGAATTTTGTTACAATTGTATAAATTAATCACATAATCTTGATATTTATTTTTCTCTTGAAAAACCATGAGGATGACTCCTGAGGTCTAGAAAGACAGCTTTGCGAATATGGATTAATTACGAAATAATATTTGTGTTACACAAAAGCTGTCTGTATCAATAGCTAACCCCCCCCCCCCCAAAAGGAGTAATTTACGACTTATTTCACTGCAATTTTTCCTGGCATGGATAGGGGTCACCATGACGTAAATTTCTATCAGTAATTTCTACCAAGAGAATCACGTACCATCGTTGATTAAAAACGACCATTGCAATAAGATAATATGAAACAATAATCGTTATCAATAACTGGCCATCACTTTAGGGGAAACTATTTTTCAGAACCATTTAAAAAAAAATTACTACTGATGATATGTAATTTCGTTTCCTACGCGTTTTATTTCGCGGAAAAATGATAAGGTTAATAAGTTACTACAAGTTACGTCACCACTTAATACATTGGTCATTCTGGTTACAAACGTTTAAGCCCTTCAAGGCCCAAGATTCCAATACACCACGAATCGTACACACCATAGGCGTGTTCACCGATATATGAATGAGAGGGTTAAAACGTCAGTTTTTCTCGTCCCCCTCTGGTCATAATTGACCAAATTACGTCGAGGATTTCTCCTATTCTAAATGTGATGAAATTAAATTGACGAGTTCAAAACTAACGATCCATTTCAAATGGTGATATCTGCACAGAGACATCGCCCTCAATATTTAGCTCCAACCAAATATATGCACACGGCTTCTATCAATCATTCAATTGCCTTGGGTACTCTTAAAATAATCATCAAATCTTGGAGCAGAAAGCTCTTCGGCAGAAGTAAAAACACGGAACTATATATTTCGAAATGTCAGTAGATCGACTTACACGCCTGCACCTGACCGCGTGGGAGCGTGGTGGCATGTGATAGCGAAACTTGCCGTGCATGTCGGGATAGCCCAGAAGTCCCTGCGGGTCTTCCTGCGCGCTGTTAAACGAGCACCGTTTAAGGATGCCCGCGAAAGACCCTCTGTTATTACATGTTGCTCCTTCGGGGAGTTTGGTGCAACGAATTTAACATTGATTTTATGATGTCACTTCCAAATGTATATTCTCGATAAATTCTGCTTTTCAAACGTGTGTTAAACTCTGTTGTGTCTATAACGTCTACTTTTTGATAATTTGACAAATTTCTGACAAAGTATCGGTCTTATTCTAAGGACGATATTAAGTTCTTTTGATAAAAAAGTAAACACACTGTATTATTAGCAGGTGTGATTCTATTATTGGACACTATTTTAGGATATTCGATTAAGTTGCTCATGATGCGACTAAGGTCGAGAGGTGTTACGAAACGAAATAATCTAAAAGATGAGGCATAAATACATGTAAATTTCCATATTAATTTTGCTAATTTCCTTTCCTAAAGTGCTATTTGTCAATGGTCCAGACGAATAAATACAAATCATGGGAAAGGGAATAAACAAAGGAATAGAGAATAAAGAATTAAGAGGCATTTCTCCGTTTATATAGTGTATGAGCACTCCAAAATGGTGTTTAAAAAGTTTAAAATTATTCTAAAAGAAATCTCCTTAAATAACTTTTTACTAAAAGTAAGTGACTTTAGTTAGATTAACTGTGATTTCCAGAAATATTTTCTGTAAACCTATAAGAAAATGTAGCTCTTAACCATAAAAAATGCTTTCGGTGGCATAGTATTATCCATTTCGTCGTAATCTTTTGTAAAAGAAAGAAAATGCATCAATCTTATTCGTGAATTTATCAATTCTGCAACTTTTTCATTGCGTAAATAAGAATTTTCCACATGTCTTACAACCTATAAGAACACGTCTGTTATAATCAGTGAATAGAAATTCACGGTAAAAACTTTATTCAGCAAGTAAACGCTTGTCTACACACATTCTTATTACTTTGTAAACATGTTCATAGGCAGAAAATAGCGTGCCAAGTCACTAAACATCGGTGGCCAATTTCTAAACACTTAAGTGTCAATAATTTATGAATGTATTTTCTAAATACATTTTGTGCTATCCCTTTCGAAACACTAATGTTTAATTGGTAACCACGCTATTGTAAACATAAAAATGGTAGCTTTTGGTGACATATTTTTAACCGGCGTAAACCTCTGAAAGTGAAAATGATCTTACTCGTGAATTCACACCATTTCTGCAATACTTCTCGTTACCCAAATAAGAATTGTCCACATGTATTACAACCCATAAGTACACGTAAATAATAATCACGATAAACAGAAAATACAAGTGCATTTTCGTGGTTGGTTCCGATACATTCATTTAATCCATTGCCTCCTGATCCTAAAAGTCCCACAGAGATAATTATTGTCTGCCAGGGTCCCGTAGGCGAAGGGTTAAGAACAATATCCCTTAAAGGTTAGTGACATGATTGGGAACACTTGAAAATGCCTCAAGAACCAAATGAGTTGAAACATATACCAACTACAAACTAGCAGGAGTGGATCTCCCATCTGGGAGGATTTGTCTGTATTTTGTTTACTTAAGGAGAATCAAGCATAAACATAGGAGTATCTTCATTTTATCCGGGGACGATAAAAATAAGCCCCATAAAGAGCCACACAGCAGGTTTCCGTGCTACGAGTGATATTGACATTGTTTATGTTAGAATGAATCAACGTTTGACTACAAGATTTTCACAGTGGAATCCTTGCATACTTTACTTGATTCTAGAGCAGTTTCAGCCCAAGTTGAGGACTACCCCCAATCATGTCATTTACCTTTAAAGTGATAGGCTAACATTGTGGAGCTTCAATTTAAAAAATTGTCAAACTTTGATATCTGAGCTACATAGTAGTGTTCAAATGGACAAATAAACACCCCAAAATACAAAAGTTTGGAAAGTTATACTGCTAATGGCAAGTTATGCATGAATAAACAATTAAAACTCGGGGCGAGTTTTAATAGCCTAGATGTACATACAGCAAGTCTGTGGGAGGAAATGGGCAAGTGAATCTGGTCAACTTACGATTTTCACTTTTTTAAAGCACTAAATAATCATTTTGAAATACAATTTTTTCAGGGCTTCATTCTTAGACCTCATCAAAGACACTGATAGCATGGGGAATCATGTGGCTCAGATTTTTTTAAATGTGGTAAATGTAAGCCAGTACCTTTAAGTAGAACTTCCCCTTATTTTGTGATGTAAACCCGTGTGACACATTCGCCTTGATAGCATTTGAACAGATTCTTTCGGAGCAGACATCATTTTATCATTCTCTGTCGCTAACTTGTAATTGGCTTCTTTGTCGAAACACAGGGGACTTTGGCAGTGAGCTATGTGTTGACTGCTGTTTCGATTGCCCGCGGATAACCGTCCCCAAAATAGACGATAACTATAACAAAATGTGTATCAGCTGATGAATGTTAATTTCATCAGCTTGAGAAAAGCTCACCGCTGTTTTGTGATAGAGGTCGTGGTTTGATTGAAACTGCTAAGATTAGCTACTTAGTAAAATTCGATCGTCGAATATGTTAATGTGTGTGTCTTGTCAGGAAAACTTTGATCTAAATGTCACAGCGTTGCAAGACAAGTTTTGCACACACACACACACACACACACACACACACACACACACACACACACACACACACACACACACACACACACACACACACACACACACACACACACACACACACACACACAAACACACTGACACACACACACACACGCACACACAAACAAACATGCACACACGGACACACAGACACACACACACACTCACACACACACACACACACATACTCACTCATAATGAGAGAGTATGTTGTTATCTCATATAGCTTTTCATTGTTCTCATCAGAAGTATTACTGTAGAAACGTGTCATTTCAAACAACAGTTTGTGTGCTTCATTAAAGTAAAAAGAATTGTGTATTTTTTCACAATTTTTTTTACAAGATTTTATCAAAATTTAACGGTTTAATGAATTTCTAGCTCCCACACTTTGCTCAAGGGTCTTAGATTATATTTGCACAGGCGTATTTACAGGATGTGAATTCTTGGGCATGTAAAACGACGTACTGCCTTTGAATCAACGGTGTTTGTGTGTTTCGCGTCTATACTGAGAGAAGGAAAGCTATTCAACCGATAGAAAGTTTTTTTTTTTAGACATAACCAGACTAATTGAAATCAGCTGTGAACGAAAGCTTGAAATTCGGCTCATTTTCTGATCAAATACGGATTTAGATATGATTATTTATCTGCATTAGTTATCCCTTTAGCGTGCCAGGAAATTAGAAAAATGCACGGGGGAGCCCCGAGAGATAGCCCTTGTGGACCTAATCGTCGTTGTAATCAAAACAGAGCACATGACTAGAATTTTATTTCCCGGGGTATTACGTTCAGCCTATAACCATTAAAGACAAATTCTAACCATTTTGTTTTCAAGTTTGAAACACTATGAGCGACATACTTCTTCATGCTTTGCGTGTCTCTGATAAGGTCAAAAAATGAAGCCTTGAACAAATTGCGTTTCAAAACGATCATTAACTGCGTTAAAAAGAGAAAAATCAGTGAAATGCCAGCCTACATGTAGCTTTCCCCTATGTACTGCTGTGACGTGTACTTTTTCTTCACCGAGGATTTATTCATATGCTGATACTTATCAGTACCAGTGACGGCATAACTGTTTAAATGTTTGTGTTGTAGTGTATTCATTTGTCCATTTAAACACTATCATCTCGGTCATATATCAAAGTTTGACAATTTTTAGATTGTGCTTCCACAACGTAAATAGTGTCTTTAACAGTTGTGTTACACCATGGACCCTCACATCAAATTAATTAACGTAACCTTGGAACCTGTGATTCTATCTGTCTTTGTATCGAACAATATAACTATTTTTTTGCAAATGCATACAAACTCAACTTTGAATTTAAAGACAGTTATCAGTCATTAAATGAGTTAAAATATAGTGGTTTTGCCAAGTCTATTACTATCAAATTGAAAACAACCATATGTTAATCACATTATTCATTCATTATGCATTGCGAGGAGAGAATAAAAATTGACACTGGGAGGACATTTACGGATAACAACATTTTGCCAATGTCGTTAGTAGTCAATTGCTTCACCACATGTGATAAATGTTCCCCATAAACTGTTTAATGTTATCTTTACATCATTATAGCGTAAATGCAAGCTTTATTACGTCAACAAGCATGAACAACAGTGCGAGCATAAAGTACCTTCACCAGTTCAACAATGTTCCGTTTGACTCGAGAGGATACATCAGGTGTTTATCCTAATAAACTATGTTTATTATTGATTGGAAGTTTCGGTTACGTTTTTCTCGCCGGCGGGAAAAGCAGCACAGTCAACACATTTGATGTGACGTCATCATATACCTTGTGACATAACGCGTGACTGCTTGGCGGGATTCCAAGTCAACGGCTAAAAATTTAATTAGGTCTACCAGAATTGGGGCACAATTGCACTTCGCTTCAATCTTGCTGTGGAAGTATAGACTTTGCTGTCCGAGTTGCCTACTCGATTTTGTATTAATTTGAAAGCAAAATGATTTTGGAGCGAATAAATTGCAATCATACCTGACAATTACTGACTTGGTTCTCAAACAAGGGTCAAACTTGTGTCTTTTTGTGTAAGTTATT
>JZLH01S0563600.1:929-18381 GCA_001188425.1 Eucidaris tribuloides
CGAGCGAGCTTTAAAAAAAAATGATTTTTACATTCGAAAAATGTAATTTCTTTCACCATTTTGTCGGTTTATAAGATATTTCGTCGGTATAAAATTATTTTTTGTCGGTCCGCATGTACCGACGGAGTCCTTCGTGTACCGACAAAATTTCGAAAAAGCATTATTGGGGGGGCAACTGCCCCCCCTGCCCCCCCTTTGGCTACGCTAGTGCGCTGTCGCACGCTCAAAATTTTGAACACGCCCAAAATCAAACGTCGGGCGGCAGCGTTCTTCAGCGAACCTCGGCGACCTTCGGACGAACAGCTAACTAATACAACGTATGTCTACCGTATTACCAACGACTGACAACGTACACCCAAATTTCTGAACACGTTAGACACACGTTGACTCCACACGCTGATGTGTGACAGTTCCTATATCCTTTGACGCTATGTGTGCGTTGAGCATTCGTTATGGCAACGGATGGGGTGGACGTGTTTTGAACGAACGATGGACGATTAAGAAACAAACAACCTATACGTGTGGAACGTTCAAACATCGAATACTCAACGAATACAAAGCGCACTGGTAAACACGTTACCGTAACCTTAACATTTTGAACATGTCCGAAATAAGAAATCGGCACCGGCGTGGCCGACGACCCTTGGGCGCACATATGACGAATACAACGTATGTCAAACGTATTACTAACGACTGACAACGTACGCGAAATTTTCAAATACGTTAGGCACACGTTGGTTCGAAACGCTAACATGTGACAGGGCCTTAAGGTTGACTAGTTGCAAGGTGAAATACAGAGGCGTAGTCAGGGGAATGCGGCACCTTAAATTTTTTTGGTGAGTTAAGTGCCCAAAGCACGACAAGTAAATCCCATGCAAGTATTGAAAATTGTGAGAGAAAAGGGAAAAGGAATAAAACTTGAATGAAGGGCAACAAAATTTCTCGTGCAACCTGGCAAAGTTACAAGAAACCAAAGCCAAATCAGCATCCCAAAAGAAAATGTTCTCGATACGCCACTGGTTAAAAGTGGAATTCCACACCTGTTGGCATGCAACGTAAATGCTAGGCCAAACTCGGGTGCAAACTTACAGTTGAGTCTTTCAATGGATACAAATCTTGCACATGCGCACTGAATGCCAGTGAATGCGTTTAGCATCGCGTTGCGGGTAAAATGCGAACGACAAAAGGAGGTAGCGTAATTACGCACAATAACGAAGATGGTGACACTTCTGCAATTACAAAGCAATTTCTGTCTCACACATTCGGGCAATTATTGTATATTTGAATTATGCACTGTCTATGCTTTGTAGCTATTCAGATCACATTTTTACTGTTTTGTGTTGGAATTTCCGGAAGAGGTTTAATACTTGGTAGAAAGGAGCATGCTCGCGGTCTGAAAAATGTAATATTGCATGACGTGTATGCAGTGGCGTAATGAACAAAATCATTCGGGGGGGGCAGAAACGATGAGCCAAATGATTTGGGGATGAGAAAGAAATACATATACAACTATTTATGGGAAAATATGGTTATGGAATATATAATGTACAAAATCTGAAACACTTCCTAAAGAAAAAAAAAGAAAATCTATCAATATATCTGTACCATGATCAAATTTCATTTTGGGGGTCAAGCTTCCCCCCCCCCCAACCTCCAATCTGACGCCAGTGCGTGTACGGGGTTTTCGACGTACCATGTCGGAGGAGGAAAAGGCTACTTTTGTACCAATGACAATACTCAATGGTGAGTAACCTAGATTCCTTTCTCAATTCGGCACAATTCACTCACACCTGAAATGTCATGAAAATTATAAATGACGGTCATTTTTTTCCCCGCATGTAATAAACCACGATTCCCTCCATGTATAGAATTCTACCTCACCTCTTCCTCCGTCTGCTGTGTTTTATCATTCCCGCTTTGCCCTCGTGACTTTCTATTTCGCTCGAAAAATTAGTGCACCGTAATAATTGGAATATTTGTTTTGAGCTCACGTTTCATGTGTCCGTCATTTCCTCCATATGCCTCAACACACCATATCTCTCGGGCGTGTTGTTTTTCATTGTTATGTTATAATTAAACAACAACATAATTATTCCTTGTTTTAATTGTTTGTTTATATATTTGTTTAGAAATGGCTAAAGCAGTCAACCAAAATGGTACTACTTACACCCTGTAAATTACCATTGTAACTGAAGCGAAAAACTCGATTACTTGTTCTGAAGATGTTTATATGCAAGTTTGAGTGGAAGGAAGTGGCAACTTGTGTGGGTGATGTGGAAGGTAGGAGTTGTAGACTTTGGCAGCCGATAGCACTTTTGAATATAAACGAATCAAACATTTGTCAGTGGGAAATTGAGTTAAATAATACTTGTGTATACATTTTAAAGGCACCGCATAACATTGTTTCCAATTGAAGACTGTAGAACAAGAAGTACTGAAGTCACATAATACTACTTTTGAGAAACAAAGGCTCAAAGTTTTCAAATTTGTCTACAGATCACAATTATTTGAGTTGTACATCCAAACTTGGTGAAGTTTATTGACACAATAAAAGATGAATATAGGACAAAAATAAACATTGTTACACTTGTCGATTTCCAATAATCAATAATCAATATTGTGGACTTAAGTACTTCTTCGACAAAAAACAAGGGTCTCAGAAAAACAAATGCATTTCTCGAATAAATGAATGTCAACAACACTTAATTGTATATACTTTGGGAATGTCCTTCGTAAGACGGACAATTTGATATGCAATTTGTCAAATTTGGACATTGTTTTAAATTTGACCTCATTTGACCTTTATCCGGAAATGACCCCATATCTCATCAACAATGATGTCACTTTGTGCTAGAAAGTTGGATTTTGTGTGGAAAAGCTCATTGTCAATTATAATGTATGTGTGTGCACAGGTGATAATTAGGAACGGAGCAATTGCTCCACCCCCGTACTCCTCCTCCTCCTCCTCCTAAAGTGCCATATCTAGTGATGTTGGCAAACATGAAATGCCAGACTTTCCTATCCATCGCCAGTCTAAGAAGCTCAATATCATCTCCATTCCAGTCCATGTTGCAATGCTCTGAAAAAAAGTTGTTCTTTAACGTCCTAGATCCCCCTTTTCTGCTACATCTTCCCAGTGAGAAACAAGCACTCCAAATTGCCTTTCCTCATACAGTGGCCTCAAAAAGTCTAGCTGCTGTTCCATAAATTCCTTTAATAAAATACGTTGTCTGCCTGCCCTCTGACAAACGGCTGTTTGAGGTGTGACTTGTCCATGGCACCCTCATCATACGTTTGAGGAACCACCCATGATCACGTTTAATGAGTATTATCATTACAGTTGTAAATTTATGAATAGCCCTACATCTGAATGACCGACCAACACAATTTCTTATAAACAAGGGACTCGGTTTTATGGGACAAGAATACTCTAGAAGACGTGTTTCGAGACCTATTATTTCAAATGGATTCTCCTGTTAAAGCCTGCTTCCTGCTCTAAATCGTGAGATTCGTGCTAATTCCAGCCCCATACGATATTCGTTGCTCAGAATGTGAGATGTAGTACAAATTATAATCCAAAATGGTGGCTGAAGACGTGGTTGAAAGAAATGGCACCTGGTAATTTCAAATCAGCACCCACAAATTGATAAAGTTAGCCAATAAAATAAACTTTTCCCTGAAAGTCCAACTGGAATGCATGGCAAATGTGCCCGCACTTTGACTGATTTTCGGGGTTTTGCACACTCATTTCTAGAAACAAATTTTCACTCCCAAGCTGGTTTGATGATACAATCTTTCACCCAAGCTTTTGGGAACAAAGAACTTGTACCAGATCCTATATATTGTATGTTAATTATCATTTGCCAAAAGTTAGAACAATCTCAAAAAATACAATCTTTTTTAAAGGTCCGATATTATGGAATCATTTACCAATTGCTTTAAAAAATGCCCCAACTGTTAATAGTTTTAAACGTGCCTACAAATCATATTTGTTAAGTTTGTACTCGTCTTAAACTTATATTTATTTTTATTTTAATTGCACTCGATATGTTGTTTTCTACGTGATATTTCATTTTGTATGTTCCTAAGGGGTCAATGTTTTCTAAGGCTACTAGCTCTTTTTGTTGACCCCCCATTCTCATAATTTAAGTGTTTGTCCGTCTGTTCTTTTGTAATGTATTGTATGTATGTAATGTAGTGTTCCTTAATTTTCTGTGCTTATGTATGTATTTTTATATTTTTTTATGATGAATGAAATAAATTGAATTTGAATTTGAATTTGCATCTAAATTATCTAATCTCATTTGGTAGCACAGAATCGTCCTGAATAAAATTAACCTTTCTTTTTCCCTAAAAAAACCTTTATATTATTTTCGTCACCCATATCAGACCATTAAGGTCTTCCTCTTCCACAAGTTACATTGGCATGCATTGGCCTTTGTGTGGTCCTAATGAGAGCATTCCATTTCTTGCGGTCGGTGATCTATCTGGTTGCTTCAGCAGCAGATGGACCTGTGCAGTTTTTGATGTCATCGAACCATTCTGTTGTTGGTCTACCACGTCTCCATCGTCCTTCCATCATACCTTACAACATATTTTCTTAATCAGGGGTGTTGAATGATATGGCCAAAAACTTAATTTTCTTCTAACAATGTCCTTTTGCAGACAAAGATCAGTCCCGATTGTATCCAGTAATGTATCCAAGAATTTGTTCTCCTTTTAGTCCATACAGATCTCAAAGGTCTGCGATATTACCAATTTTCAAAGGCATGCATTTTCCTCAGGTCTGTTTTTCCACAAGTTCCACAATTCCATTAGTAGCGACAGAGAATTCAGTGGCACGCGGGTTTAAAGTTGTGAGTGAGTGGGAAATTTCTTCCTTTTCAAGGTCTTTTGCATCTTTTGGACAACATATTTGGCTATGGATAGTCTGTGCCTGATTTCTCCACTAGGTTCACTTCCATCGATATTATTATTGATTCGCCATTTTAGATGACAGGGACTAGTGAACTTAATCGCTTTTACCCATAAGTATCCAGCCCCAAGAACCGATATGCATGCACAACACCAGGTTTTCACCTTCTCTTTTCGATGAAGTGCATGGGTTCTTTTACGTGCTGGGGTGTTTCTGTCTCAACACTGGACCTCCGGCTTTACGTCTTATCCGAGGGACTGGGTGATAGGGATAAGTGCCTTACCCAGACACAACCGCCTTAGCATTGACTCGAACCACGGACCTGTAGGTCTGGAATCTGAAGTTTTATCCACTAAGCCATGACGCCTCCCCTTTGATGTGGGAACCTAGGTATTCAAACTGTCCTTTACTTCAAGGTCAGTCCCATCGATGGCAAAGGGCTCCTGATCACCAGCGTGACTTTCATCAATGACCATCACCTTGGTATTCCTGGGGTTTAGCAGTTATCATCTTTTTTCACTTATCTCCTTGAGTACCAACAATTATTCTGTGTTTCTCCATATTAGGATGGTGTCATCTGTTCACTTGCTTGCCTCCTATTTTTAAACACGTGCTCCCGGATGGGAAAAGGCCCGTGCCCATCTAAAGCTTCTCGCGTAATCTGTTCAGCGTATAGATGTTGAAAGGATGCGGAGAATGGAAGCATCCTTGGTGTACTCCTCTTCCAATTTCAAACCAAGTGGAGTTTCCTCGGCTGGTGCGGACTGCTGATTCTTGATCTTTATACAGATGACTGATGAGGTCGACAATATGCATGGGAAATCTCATTCTTTCATCATCTTCCATAGCTGCTGATGAGACACGCAGTCGAATGTTTTGGAAACACAAGTAAAGCGGTACTCTGTGTCCACGTGACATTTCTATGATGTTACGGATGTTGCACCATCCAGGTAATTCCTTAAAAAGAATGGAGGAAATTTATCTTGCGACATGCCACGTTCTGGCTTTGCCTAGTAACTTGGACCCACCGTAATGCAATGATGGACAGTCATAGACATGGAAGAGATTTGACAGAATGGGCCAAGAAACCATTCTTTACCGTTCATCATTCAGGGTAAAAACTGACAAACAATAATATCGTCAGAAAGAGAAAAACCTCCTCAAAGCAATCGAACCTTGTAATAAACTAGCCTGTTGACGAAATGGACAAAAAGAAATCGTGTGATATTTTTTTTCCCGTTGGAGGCTCCTGTTACCCACCTTACAGGGAACTTCTCACGTTTTCATCTTCTTATGTTACAAATGTGAGGTCAATTTTAGCCAAACTTTTTTTTTTCAAAAGGAAATGCAAGTGTAAATTTTCATCGGAAGTATATATGAACACTCATTGATCTTGTTTGTGTATTTTAAGCCCAATGTCATGTATATTGAGACATCCAATTAGTCAACTGTATTGGACTGGACTTACAAAACAGTGCTGTTTAATTCCCGCCATCTATCGTTTTGAATCGTTCGCTCGTTGCCCTAATATTCGTTCACCTTCCGCCCACAAACCAGCCTTTCTCTATGTGGGGTTCTACGGATGTGTTGTTAACGATCCTGTAGTCATTCGCTAGGGTATTGTGTTTTTGAAGCAATAAACCTGGACTCATTTTTATCAAGTCTTTTTGGAATCATGCGTAGTTAAATTACGCATTACAAACGTACCGAAGGGACTCGATTACTTAAACATTTAAATATGACTGTCATCTAATATCATCCAGATCAGCCTAATAAATAAGCCAAAATTAGCCACATTTGTAACATTGATACGCTAAGAAGGTAGTTCACATTCTTTTTTTTACAATTGAAATTACATTGAACATAAAGCCTGCATTATAGAGGAAATATGCATTTATAACATCACAGCCCATATCTTATGACGGACTCTTGGGTACCACGTGGAAAAATAAGACGCTAATTAAATCGATACTCAATCGCTACATGGAGAGTTAAACAACCGTTTAGGGGAGGAGTGTGGCGTGCATGGAGACACATGAACAATATATATGGACAAATTACCCATAAGGAGCGCGCTCCTCCTCTGCGAATTGCCCTCTTCCCGCCATTTAACTGTGATCCTGGCGTTCATTCATATTTCTGTGATTCTGGGGTAATTTTTGTTGGCCTCCTGACGATACAGCAATGTTTTTTAGGTTTAGAATAATCGCCTACAGAGGTGACATGGATTCGTGAGTTCGTAAAAACTAGATTGTGGGTTACAAGTGAAAACAAGCATTCATATATATTCTGTATAGCAATATAAATGTATTTCATCAAAACTAAATAACATAGGCAAGAAATAACTCAACTTTTGATATTAAAACATAAATGAAAAAAAGGAAATACGTACAACTGCATAAAATAATAAATCAAGAATTGCATGCTCCATCTTACAAGATGAGTTAAACTAAAAGTGAATCCAGTAGTACTGCAATTCACCGGCCAATTTCTTCAATTTTTGACACGTAAGTTTTAATCAATTTGTTATATATAAGAACTTACTATTGTTACGAAAAACCCTAAAGATATACCCACTCTTAGTATGTGTCATTTCAAAAAGAGTATTGTAAGCAGAGAAAATTCATTTAAAACTTCTTTCAACTGTCCAGTTTTACTTTTTACGTATATAGTACACGACATGGACAAACGGCTTAGGTTATTTGCGTATGTGTTTTTATGACTTTTACAGACAATAAAATCATCATGAAAATTAAAATATCTCAATGCTGGTGCAGATTCGCATTTTCACTACTCAGGGCTACTGTTGTTGTAATGGAAGCATGTCTTATTATATCATTTTATATTAGCGTGTTTTTTTTTTCGTTTTGCTTTCGAATCTCAGAAAATTGTAACAAGAAAATTTTATGATAATTTATGTTTTAATATGCTATTGTAAAGATGAAACTGCTGGAAGTCGCTACAACATTGATACAATTCTTCCAACATCCAAACCCAACAGGTTTTTTCAAAACTTACTTTCTTTTACAGCTATATTTTTCGCTTGTGTTTCACTAATACCATAGAAATAACAAAGAACCGGTAGTGGTGGTTAGATGGTTGGAAGATATGTTGTCTCCAACGCCATTGACAAAATTCGTGGAGGACAGCAAGTCATACTGCGAAACTACTGTTGACTTAAAGTTCTTTATTCTGCTCATAGACAACTTGAACGTGGGCTTATCTCACATGAACTTCGTAGTTTTTCGCCTTGGAACACAGCGCCGCGAGGCAAACCAGAAAGCGAGCTGTAAAAAATAAACAAGCCTTCATCATGTTTCGTCAGTGTTAAACGAGAAGGCAAAAATGTGAGTTATAGATAGGAAAAAGATCTGAACAGTTTCACATTGGTTCCCACTCGACAGACGGTGGAATGAGAACATTGAACGAGTTGTATAGTAATGAAAATTGTCACAAACAGGACGGGGGATAATTAACGGTGATGGAGATAATAAAGAAGATTATGCTGATGATTAAAATGATGAAGATATTGACAATCATCGTGATGACGATCGCTATCATAACGACGACACCGACAATGACCATGGCGGTTAATGACCATGATGATGATGACGATAAGGTTATTGATGCTGAAGATGATGTTGGAGACGATGACGATGATTGGTTAATGACGATGACGATGATGATGACGATGATTTGAATTTATTATTAGGAAGATTTTGTGCTTTTCTTCTATTTGTCTGCACTGATTGATGTGCGAAAAAAATGTCCAGATAACTTTCATAATAGTGCCCATTTATTCGCAATTCGAAACTTAATCTTAATAATTTGACTCTCAAAGTTATTAAAAGGCAAGGTTTCTCTTTTGCCCACCTGTAAATTAAATTGTTTAAAGTATGTAGAAGAAAATATCATCTAAGAACATTCACCAAAGTATTGGAACTAGAAACTCAGTTTTACTGGAATTGAAGTGACGGTTAGACTTTGATTTAAATTACTAAGCTAGCAAGTGATTTTGGGAGCATTTTTTTTTTCAAATTCTAGATCTCCACATTTCGCAGACATGTCCTTTATGAAGTGATGTTTTGCTGTTCTCCCGGACGGGTGAAAATGAGATTCCTCGCGTTTTGCACTTCGAACCCTGGCTTGAGACAATTTGGGCACCGCATGGATGTCATTTTATTGAAACAGTTAATGTAATCTTACAGCATCTTCTTTTTATACGGTAATGATTTCCGGAGTACGTATAGACGATGCCTTATAGCGTGCCCCCGTTTGCTATTATAAACTTACTTCGCTGCCATTGAATCTTAGTGACGTGATTTTAACGAGATTCCATTATTTTTGTATCATCCTATTATCCTTATTAATTCATGCTTTCACACGTTATTTCTTTGGTTTGACTAATTAGTAAACAGTGTACTGTATACTTGAGTGTCATTGGTATAGAGTGAGTCATGAAAGATTGTCAAAACAAAAACTATCCTTAGTAAATAATCTTGTATTTTTCACCATGTAAATTACTTGTTCATTGGAAATATGTATTTGCACTACATCAAATAGTCTTGTTTTACAACATCCAATTCAAATTATTTTATAGCTAGGGTAAGATTTGGAGGAGGTTCAGTACACCTTCTCTATAAAACCAAGTGTTACCGAAAAGAAATTGTGGGAGCAATGTTCGATTGTGAGTAACCTTGAACATAGCTTAAATCCGCACCTCTCTTAGGCAATTCATGAATTTCCTCACGCCAAGCTCATTATACAGGGTGGTCCAGAAAGAATGCTACAACTGTGATCCTTAATTTCTTCAACATCATCTGCAATATGTCATTGACTTTTGTTTCAGCGGGTAGAGCATTCTTTTTCCAACATTATGATACCGAGATCATTGATTTTGATGTCATTCGTTTGGGTTCTGCGGCCATTTTTCGAGGCAATGTCATTTCCCAAATTTGCAAATTTTTCAACAGCGGCGGTAATCCGAACACTGAGATATTCTTGCGTCTCAGCGTGCCATACCAGACAAACCGCGATGACAATGGAGATGCAGCTAACATGGTCTTCCTTTTTAAAGTGAGGGCATTCCTTCCCTTTGTTTCGGTATACCTTATTCTATGGCACACCGTAACGTGAGAATATTTCGGTGTTCTGATGATCGCTGAAGGTTAGAAAAAATAGCAAATTTAGGAAATTACATTGCCTCAGAAAAATAGCCCTAGGATCCAAACACCTCAATCAAAATTAATGACCATGGTATTATTTTGTTGGAAAAGGAATGCTCTAATCCATGAAATAATCAACAATGACATATTTTGAATGACTTTGAAGAAATTAGCGATCGCATGTGTAGCATTCTTTTTGGGCCACGCTGTACAGATGGCAAAGAATTGTCATCTTAAAGGAACATGTAACTAGCAATAGCGGGAATAAGTTAGGAAAGATTTTGGGTTCTTGCCAAACAATCAGATCGCACGTGCGCTGGCCTTGAGCTGACCTTACGTGACTGATGCATGCCGCCCGACGAGTGTTAATCGCGCCGTAGTAAGCACTTTCTGAATCGATAAACTCCTCCCCCTGTAGCTGTTTTGGCGATATTCTTCTATGGAAAATTTAGCAAAGACTAAATATTAACAGAAATTTACTAATTGATAAGGCCTTGCTGAGGGTAAATGTTACAGTACCCTTAATTAGGCTGTCTTTAGTTCTCACAATACTCACAATACTCACAATGTCATTTTTCTGCACTTATTCCTGTTAGTTACCGGCTACATCTTCCTCTAATACTATTCTTGCTGGCAGACAGATATCCCATCATGCCCCGGGGCAATCACGTCATACAGAAGTTCGAGAGAGGTGGACACGACAGTCGCAGGTTGACTCAGCTGAAAGTTTGTATTGCAGGCGGTCGTGTAACTGTCACTTTCTGCGCGATTTAGCCGCCAATATTTGGTCAGGTTCGTGGAGTAATCGTTACATGTAGTACAGTAAACATTTAAAGAGATTCTCTCAACATCCTACGAACAAAACGAAACGAAAATATTGCTACAAATGATACTGTTTTGATTAATTTACGATAATGTAATGTCGTAGTTCTCGTCAGTACGTTTTTGAAAGTGGAGCGAAAATATCTCATAGTTTCGTCAAGGAATTTGATTATAGATGTAACCGTTGCTTCTTAGCAATTTAGCAAATGAATACATGTATTTGTTTTGATCATTTCAAAGAACATACTTAATAAATTGATATCAAATACAATGCGTTCGAATAATTCATATCGTTTCCTTGGCATCGTTATTTAGGCAAACAATTTAATTTCTTTGTGTTATCGTATTCTTGAAAACTGACAGTACTTGTTCACTTTCAAACATCGGTTTGATGAAATAGCGGGACGCTTCCTCTAAGAAAACATTTTGTTTATAATTATTGTAATACGATCTAAAACCCACTGTAAGTCATATTTCGTAAAAACATATGTTTTTACTGAACTTATTGGTAAAATACTTTGAGATCTTTCACGTTTTAGCATGATTAAACGTTGACATTCTTAAAGATATCACAACATTACTCTGAAGAAAACTCTAACAGTACAATAGTTAAGGTTAATATTTGAGTTTGCTCACTCGTAACATATAGCCCTTTACGGTGTTGCTTCAGTCAGTTCACCGCCTCAGATATATAAAGATATACAAGTGCGGCCTTTTTACAAACATTTGATTTATTTATCTTGAGATCATATGAATATTCCTGACATCAGTCTTGTTCTGATGTCGTAGTGCCGGGGCGGTTGTATTATTAGAAATTGACCACAGTGGCTGCGGGTGGAAAATGTGTAATAAAGGTTTCGCCCGCCATGCACCGATATAACGGGTACTCTTATACTAACACTCACTCGTGGCACACGCACATATAAGTCACTGAGAGTATACAGTAATATACATTTGTCAGTGTTCGTTCTATACGAGTGTAAAATCAAATTACGAACCTGGTAGAATCTAAAAGATGAACTAAAAGTCACGGGTTCGACCTAAAGCAGAGGAGAAAATAATAGATCTGGACGTAAAAGTCTTCTCGTCTCAATTTCAATGTAAATTCGTCTGACTTCGTGGTCATTAAAAGATCGAATTGCGCTAAAAATGCAGCCGAAAGTATCCAGTACAATATTGATAGGTCAGTGTAATTGAAATAGGCAAGGAAAGCCATATGTCAGGAGGAAACAAGGAGAAGTTTGGATTTGAAAAAAAATCTTTTGACCCTTTAAAGGGAAGTAACAGGATTGGAAGGAGGCTTTACTTAAAACAAAAGCTAGTCTAGAATCAAGTACACTGTTCAAGGCTTCTGCTGTCAAAATTTCATGTTCAGATATTTCGTACTTTTTAAACAATCCTCATCAATACTCTTTGTGGCAGGCGAATTTGTGGTGTAGCTGTTTTGGGGATTAATTTCAGTCACGCCAACAGATTAATTCAATACCGCTAAATGAATGCTTTGTTTTCCTCAAGTAGACTGCAAGAAAAATTATTCCAGCCAAGAGATACACTCAAGCTGGTGTATACACTGGTATATATATTTCAGCTCATTTGGTTCTTCGGGCATTTTTAACTTCTCCCAATCATGTCACTGGCCTTTAAGAAATGTTCGTTTTATAACCGGATCAAGATGTGCCTATCTAGCTTTCATAGTCCCAATTAAAGTATTTAAATGCATTTCACGAGAGGATTTGGGGAAAATCCTCTCGTTTTTTGAATTACATAAATGTAACTTCATGACATTATCCGGGGACATTATGTGTTCATATTTAAAGTTTTCAACGAGGTCAAAGTATTTAAAAAGCATTCAGTAGTAGTAGTAGTAGTAGTAGTAGCAGTAGTAGTAGTAGAAGTAGTAGTAGTAGTAGTAGTAGTAGTATAGTAGTAGTAGTAGTAGTAGTAGAATTTAAGAATCTTACAAGGAAACAAGAACACTTATGTAATAACTTTTTTGTTTGTTTTGTTTTCTTTTCTTTTTTTGTTTGTTTTGTTTTGTATGATTTGTTTTGTTTTGTTTTTGTTTTTTATTTGTTTTCTTTTGATTTGTTTTGGGGGTTTTTCTTCTGATTTGTTTTGTTTGTTTTGTTTTGTTTTATTTTATTTTATTTTGTTTCCTTTTGTTTGGATTTGCAATCTACGGTAGATAGTAAACAACCAAATTTCCTTGTACTACTATATTATCAAGTAGAGATGAACGTGCACAAGTAATTAACAAATCCAATCATATTCCACAAGATTAAACATCATATATCAACTAAACGTCGGTGTTAACACATTTTAATCCCTGCATATGTCATGACCATTTGCAGTTTTAACCTCAACGTTTTCTGTGACAAACACAACAAAACAAAACAAAAGAACATTAAGTATAGTTTTAAAAGGTTTCCAAACACAACTCAAAATGTCATTGAATATGGTATGATTTCACCGACACGTGTCCTCATTTTAATGGCTTGCTGTTCTTTGTCGTCTTAATAGATAACCTTCGTGAGTGAAAAAGTTTGTGACCGATAATATTCTTGAAACCCGTGTTTCTCCGATGTGGATCATCTCAAGTAAAGCACGCAGACATGGGTGCACCTGGCGTTGGACTGTTCATAGAGTAGATTGGCCGAGGTTTAATGTAAGGGCTTTTGCATGTGCTCTTATTGCAACTCCCGTATGCTTCGACACGAACTGTTAACGTGCAAGCGGCCGTTACAAAATATCACATTCCTACCCGACGCCAAAAGTATATTTCTATTAGATATCATGTGGTACCATTTTTCATTGTAATTAAGATGGATTTTTTTCTCCGGCATAATTTAATTTCAAAATAATTTGCGCCGGTGGTCCATCAAAATTCCGTGTTTTCTGTATCGCGTGGAATAAATAATAACTACGCCACGTCAGATATGATATGGAATTGCCGCTTCACATTGAGGAAATATCTGATATAACTCTTGAAAACTTGGGACTTAAACATGAAGTATATAATCAATATTACTTTCACTTTATCACTGGAAAGACAGCACGTATTTACCGTGCCACGTCCAAATCTAAATTAGATTATAAATCTTTAAACAGGGAATCTTAGACATCAGTGAATAGGGAATATATCGGAATTAGGGAACCAAATGCCGCTTAGGGGTTTGTTTGATGTCTGCTGATTGTCTCCTGGCTAGACAAATGTATTGTTTGTCTGAATATAATTTAATTTAGACATTTTATGCCTGAATATGTGAAATTTTTCGTGACGAAATGTTCAGTATCATGTGTCAATTGTCATCTTTTTTTTCACAACGTGGCTGTTAAAAAGCACACGCTTCATACGGTAATTGATTAAATTGAGAGTAGTTTTAATCAATAACAGAAATCAGAAGTGTCAACTAAAATATTGAAATAACTGTTAATGGTTTGCACGGTGTAAGTCAACGAGGCCGCCTGAACAGACTAAAAAAAACTATTTGTACAAACCAAACGGCCTCGAAGTACACATGGACAAAATGTACATGTATGACTATACTTTGAATACCCGTGTATGTCGATCAATTAATGGCAATTACGATGGAAAAATAAATGATAGATACAAGGACACATGTGTTACAAAGTGTTATTGTTTCGAAAACAAAAAATGGAATTTTCACTGTTTCCATACGTCAATAATTATATTTTTGTTCGGTAACTCAAGGTAACCATTACTCAAAATACAAATTTAACCATAAACGGAGAGAAAGAAAAGGATATACGGGAGTGTATGCATGTACATGAATGTGTGAATGTGTGAATGTGTGAGTGTGTGTGTGTGTGTGTGTGTGAGTGTGTCTGTCTGTCTGTCTGTCTGTGTCTGTGTGTCTGTGTATATGTGTCTGTGAGTCTGTGTATATGTGTATGTGTGTGCGTGTATGTGTGTGTGTATGTATGTGTGTATGCGTGTGTATTTGTTTGTATTTGACTATATTCAAAGACTATAATCTCGAAAGGCAATAGGCCTATGTCTTTTTAGCTTGTGTGTATATGTGTGTGTGTGTGTGTGTGCGCGCGCGCGCGCGTGTGTGTGTGTGTGTGTGTGTGTGTGTGTGCGTGCGTGCAAGTGTGTGTGTGTGTGTGTATGAGTGTGTGTGTGTTCTTAGATATATTCAAACTCATCTGTACCGAGGGCTTTCAAAATAGCTTCAACTAAATTAAGCTTGTGACAATTATCTAGTCTACAAAATTATCCCAGCAATAAAATCAAAACGCCTAGAAACCTTACACTGATAAAACATGATACATGTACTAAAGAAAATTGTGGGGTTTTTTTAAAGAAACGTTTCTTCCATTTGTAACTACATTTTGTTATAAATAAATTACTTAACCTCACTTTAGCTATTTCACTGCGTGTTTTGTCCTGTTTTAATTGGGAAAACAATTCACATTCGATATATTTCAATTTAAAGTCCACCATGTATCATTAACACTTTTTGTATGCTTCAAAAACAGATTTGAAATGGGAAAATCACATTGGTTCATAACCTTCATCGTTACTCTAACCCTTGTCATCCTACAAGTGTTTGATTTCATGTCGGTTCAGCATGGCGGGGCCTTTGAAACATCAAGTCTAATTCATGTATGCGGTAATTATTCACGTAAGATCCAATAAGATATCAATATAATCCAAATATACTTGAACAGTTTTAACGGCATGTACTTTTTCACCTTTCCCATAAATATAATATCTACGTCGGAGGCTGTGAGTTTATTTGAGAGATTTTATTACGGAAGGAAGCGTATGGCGGTTATCAATGAACCCTCATTGTCTTTGCATGCTTTGCCCAATTTGTCTGCAACAACGAATACGACAATAGTCAAAGTTATTATTTTTATACCGGTAATACAGAGCTTAATTTTACTTTTTGAGTGTGTTTTATGATAAAATAGTCGTGTATGAAAGAGTAATCAACCTGTAGATCATAGAGTTTGCCCATCATTCTTAAACTACAATATGACGTATACAAATATTGACCAATTCACGCAAATGTTTATGCCAATATTTTCAACCCAACCCGCATATCCAGTCCGTCATGTTTTGTGTTCATTCTCGTGTGTTAAGTCTAATGAAATGTATTTAGCTGATGATTGGCATTTTTTTATTATTCACAATACAGCATTTAACGACAAAGCAGCTGAAGACCATCTCCGTTTTGGTGTCGTAATATTTCAAGACATATTTTTGAAAATAAAACCATAAACTAATAGAAGTGGACATAGAATGGTGTCTTCATTTAACTACGGGCGTATTCTATTGTCACAGAAGGATTACTTTCATCACACATAATTTATATTTTCTTTCGTTTATAATCACAATAATAATCGTTATTCGTTTCTTAGTAACTACCGTTTTTTCAACATTTATTATAATGACCATAAGGTAAGTAGTTCAACTCTTGTTGATTTTAAAAAATACTTAAAATTGAATGGTTTTAGGAACTGTTGGGTATTGCTAATGTGGAACTCTAGTGTCCTTAGTTTATAATTGTATTTTAAATAGTCAAATACCAGTGTGTGTAAATATTATAATAAGGTTAGATGAAAGAAGTATACGTATTTCCTAAGTTACCGTTAGCTCTAAAGTTTTTTTTTTCAGTATTTGCTCTTTTTTTCTACTTTCGCCTTCCGATTGCCTAAAAATATCAGGTACTATTACGCCGTATACAGTGTGGTCTGCAGTAATATTTGGGTTCGCATATATGTTACGTCTGTGCAGTCGCTTTCTTGTCAGTTCTAGTTCTCGATTTCGTTTGTTTAAGACGCTTCAATTACCAGACTTGCCGCCGGTAACGTTTTCTACTAGACATTTTACATATAATCGTCCATTGCCGTTGAGCATGAATTTGATTTTAATAGCAGCTATACACAAGGACGGTAAACGTTGTTACGCGCAGCCCATCAAACCGGACCAATTTCCTCCATAAAACGCACAATACCACGGAGTATTTTTACTCGAATTCATATCGCAATAATGGTCCTGTGAAGTCATTACGGACGGTTTACTTTTTTACATTTGAATGTCAATCCCAGTTACGATAATTCCCAATATTGGTAGAGGAAATACAAACTGGAACGTCCGCACAAACACAAATCGCCGAAATAATTGCAGCGCATTTATGGGTTTCTCGCTTGGGTTATAGCGGAAACATTAGTTGTTGTAGCCTCTAGACTCGAGTGTGCCTATCAGTCATGGTTATGTTTAAGTGCCAGGTGTGTTGTTTGGCCGTGTATGAAGACAGTTTAGGAGTCTTGAGTCGCTGGAATTTCATTATTTTCAAATTTCGTCGGCACGATATGGGCTATCGCAAACATTACATCGCAAATTGCCTTCAAGTTATTGATATTGCGATTGTACGTTGCCTGATTTTGGTCATTCCCGAAATATTGTAGTGCAAGAGTATTACTGTTTACTCACAGCTTAAAGTGTTATTCAACTGCTACACGCAAATCAAGCATTTTTATCTCAGGTTTTATATATCGTCGATATTTAATCATTTTT
>JZLH01S0563600.1:37576-48346 GCA_001188425.1 Eucidaris tribuloides
TACACACACATACACACACATACACACACACAACACACACACATATATATACACACAAACACATACACACACAAACACAGACACATACGCGCTCACATATACACACACATACACACACGCACACACACACACACACACGCACACACACACGCAAACACACACACACATTCATACACACACAAATTAATTTGCGCATTATATAAACACAATGCAGTATAAACTCTTTACAATACATTCTGTTTTTATCTTTTTGAAATCAAAAGTAAAAATGCAATAAAACTTCAAAAACAAAAAGTGCGTAATTGACTACTATAGGCATCAAATAATTATACACAAGCGGCTAAATAAACATACAAACACACAGAGACTTAAATATGTTTGGTGCACAAGGGTTTCATTCTATGTTAAGGGATTTACATGTATATCCACCGGATTCCACAAATAATTCTAGACTGTGCCACAACCCAGAAAATTTTGTTTTATTGTTATATTTTTAAAGCGAAAGAAATACCGAATATATGTAAATAAATTCGGTAAATTCCCACAATTTTGACTCAATATGTCATATCAATTTAATGAGCCTATCAATTGAAACCTTTCATAATTCTTATATGTAGTCGGCAAGGACACCACTTTCTTTGTAATAAAAATGTTTCATGCATGTATAGCATAGAGCACTTGTTGACTTCGGTATGTACTATTGTCAAATACTTCTCTTTCCCTATCTAAACAAGAATGCAATTTTTAGCCGTTGAATTTATAGATATTCGTCATTGTTTTGTCTTAAACACAAGCCCCAGTCGAATAAGTACGAAACTTAATTTAGACTAATTGGGACAAAGCCACGACTGACTTCAGAGTGTGCCTCATTTGTGTAGATTCTAGCAATCCCAGACGGTTAGAAGCGCCATAAAGTACAAATTCCCCACCAAATCGACTAACTATTTTCGAGGGCAAAGGATAAGATAATTTGTGAAAAACAGAAACTGCAGACCTACGTGCTCTGAGTTAATAAGTACGACCCTGGACCGGGGATCAGGCGAAAGATTTTTTTGTACAACGCAATGGACATGGATTAATTTCTCAGTCGGAAAACAAATTATTTGTAAAATACATGAATCTGCGATGATATCTGTTTGAAATTTGAATTGTAATAGGCACGCGCAGGACCTTTTCGTGTACTTTTCCTCGGTAATCCCTTCTTATCTGGTAGATTCATAAATATTGAATGTTTTTTGAAAGAATAAACGACATGTCTGTATGATTTCTTACGAATGCGTCATCAAAGTCACAGAACATTTTCAGAAAACAGTTTTTCGATGTTGGTAACGTTTTTGCAGAAAGTTTATCAAAAATGTAAAGCTCACAATGGTTACATGAATCCATTTTACAAAGATTAAACATTTACAACTCCTGCAGAAAGGAATACAAATAAACAGACAAACAGAAGGATGGACAGGCATGTATAAATAAAAACTGAGAGGAGTTAAACCAACTGCAACTTTGCCAGAAAACAAAAACGATTAACTCAACCCATTTTGGCGGGAAAGGTGGATCTGGAGAACTTTACAAGCAGGAAAACATGAACTCTCGTGAGGAGCTAAAATTGCTTTTTACCGGAAGACAGAGCGGGCATGGATTAGGTTACGTGAATTTTGCCGCTGTCCGGGTCAAAACGTTAATACTTTTGAAAGCATTATCTCGGAAGGCAAAATTGTGTCTTAAATGACACAAACATAATGCTCAGATGACGTCTGCGAAGTATTGTGGTGCGATGTATCTTTGCAACGATGTTTATACAGTTAGGTTAGAAACAAAGGCGTCTAAAGGTGAAAACAAAATCTGGACTAGAAACAATTTATTGTAGTCCGTTTCTTATCAAAATTTCTACTTCAAATGATATAATAAAGATGATTCATATATATAAATAACTTCAGGCATAAAACTAGTAATGGGTGAACGTATAGATCTTGCTTTGTGCCTCCTATTTTAACGAAATCCCGTGTTATTATCACTAAATGTTGTTAGAGTAAAGTTACTCTTGTCATTAAATCACTCTGATTTGAATCTCAAAATGTTAAAGAAACAGGTTTGAATGAAAATTTTAATATATATTAATACCTTGTAACATATGGTGCTGGAAATGAATATGTATCATGATTTAATAACATTGACAGTTCTTAAATTTAAATGATCTTAAACATTAATCATTAAATCTCGAAAGAATACAGTAATCATTCCTCCAGCGCACCAAAGCTCAAACATAATTAAAACAATATATGAGAACCACTCCAATCGGACTAATGCGAATGCCTCACTCTGGAAAAAAAATAATCTGGAAAATCGAAGTCTCTTCCAAATTCCATCATTTAGTTCTATTCTGATATGATTTAATTTGACGATTTCCTTTCAGATGTACTACAGTAAGTAGTAATAACAATACAAGACATTCATAAAGCACAAAATTGCTGAAGCCTGAAGAAATGTTCAAATGAATCCAGAAGACAAATACAAAGTAGGAAGATACAACAAACTACATGTAACAATACAAAGTAGGAAGATACAACAAATTACATGTAACAAATAACAAGGTTAACTGATGAATTTAGATAAGCCTACATGCAAACATTATGAGTAGGCTTACTTTAGTTTAAACAAATGGATTTTTAACATAGTTTTGAAAGTGTTCACAGTTCCAGTAACATAAGATGTGAACAGATACATACAAGAGAAAATTGCAAGAAAGTAGAGAGCATCGTAAGAGGGTCTGTTGCGGCACAAATTGTCGCCGCGTCACAAATTGTTGCCGGCGACAATTTGTGACGCGGCGACAATTTGTACCGCAACAGGGTTGCTTGTTATGCGCACACCTCACAATAAAAATGTTGTCATTTTTAAAACGTAAAAATAATCCTGTTCTAATAAAAACGCACTGTTGCTGTTTTGATTCTTTTCTAATCTGTGGTAGAATTTCAATTGACGAACCAAAAAATAAACTCAACTGGCCTGTTCATTAACTATATGTATTTGTTTCCAGCAATTTGTGCCTTTAGTTTGAGAATAGTACCACCAGTCCTCGGATTTCATTTTTTTTTAATCAAGTCAAGTAAAATAGTCGAAGTCACAAACGAACTTCACCTAATTTGTGCTTCGAAACAAATTCGCACGAGTTGCATCATCCTTTGAACGGACTGTATACCACAAACGATCAAAAGACGTGTGAAAATATCTACTTGAATCAAATTCGAGTCCAATTAAATTAGATTGTTACCTTTTAAACAATAATACGTGGAGCTAATTTACATTTAAATGTTCTTCTTTCTACAAATTCCACAAACGTTAACAAACGAGTAAATCAAGTACATCGTATATTCAAATACTTCAATGAAAACTTAAAATCATTATGGTTAACATGAAGATCTATTTTCATAATTGCCAAACTTTGATATCTTACCTACATGATAGTGTCTGAATGGATCTAGTAAACGCCTTGAAACACAAGACTTTAGTAGACAATTTTGCTGTCACTAGCAAAATATATATAGATGAATATCCGCATATATTTTAATGTTTTGGGAACAAAAATCCTATTACAAAGCAGACTATGGTATCAAACCGGGAATGGCCACTAATTGATTTTCACCTTTTAGAAGCATTTAACTGCAAGTTCTTTGTTTTTTCAGGGCTTCATTCGTAGACCTTATCAGCGACACTAGTAGCATAGAGAATCGTGTACCTTAGATTGTTTTAATTAAACTGGAAAATATTGTTAAACGATGCCTTTATCGTCATGTGTTTTAAGAAAAAATAGTATTAATTTGGCGTTATCACTCATTAATTATAACTCGTAAAATATAGTGTTCACTTTTGTGTTCCTAATCTCATATAACAATGTTTCCAGTTTTAAAATCTGAGCTACAAGATTCCCCGAGCTACCAGTATCTCTGATAAGGTCTAAAAAAAAATGTGCTTTTAACAAGTGAATTCATTGAACGATCATTCTTTGTTGCAGAGTTTTCTTTGGCTGACAATAATTCAAGTGCCAGCATCCCAAATTTTCAGCACTGCATTTGTATGTACCTATCTTTAGCATTTAGTTAGATCGAATCTAAGCAAAAAACGTTTTGGTTTGCAAATAAAAGATAAATTAAACTCCTTTAAAAATGGTGATCAAAGAACATTCAATAATTGAAAGAATTAAGGAATGTAGGGGAAAGGTAAACTAACATTCCGGATAGATGAATCAAATTAAACAAAAAATGAAGATTGGTGAACATGTTTTGCATGTATTCCATACAACGTACTTAGATATATTCACTGAGTAAACTCCCAGTCAAATTTCCCCTGGTCATTTATTCTCAGTGTAAAATTATATCAAATTACCAGGAATGTGATGATTCCACTCGCCATTCCATTCCATTTTACACATCACCGTATAGGAGAATTAACCCAATCCGTGTTATATGGCAACTGACTGGTATTTTTCCCGTTTTAGGTTATGGAATATTTTGTTGATACTTAAGTTCTTTCTCCTATATCGTCCAAAATTTTCAAGACAAGTGTTTATTTCACAAAAACGCAGTACGTGAAGCAATTTTTGGATTTCCTGAGATGACAAAATTAAAAACTAAAACACGTTTGAGCGCAATAACAATTACATATTATTTTTTTTTAAATCTACAAAAATCTTGAAAAAAGTATTAAATTAAAGTAATGAAAATAAACAACCCCGAAAACTGATAAATTTTAATCTAATATCACTTATCATTAAATTAACATCAGAATTGTCTGTTACAAGTCTAATAACGCGCGTAACCACCATGTGACTCAACAACAACAACAACAACAATACCGCAATTTATAAACACAGGTTTTAGTGTCGAGTCGGACGCTACAAAATGCTCAGCATTCCTGAAATTCTTAGATTATGTTTTAATCTTTCAGCCCCCAAATTCTGGAATAATCTCCCACTCACAATTAGAGAATACCCAACACTTGACATTTTCAAAAAGCATCTCAAAACGTATCTCTTTTCACTGTAATTTTTGTTATATATGTATATTAATTTCTATATGTAAGCGCTATGGTACATTTGTGTATAGCGCACATAAATACTCATTATTATTATTATTATTATTATTATTATTATTATTATTATTATTATTATTGTTTCACCTGGGGTGAGCAAATATTAATCTCAGATGTACCGTTCACGGAAAAATGACAACTTCTAAAATGTTTCTAAAATATTCCACAATTATGAGCATGAGTGTATTATATACATATAAAGAGTTTAATCATAAAACGAGCTAACTCTTCGTTAGTAATTTTGGAGAAAATGTATTCCTTTTACCGAGTTTGTACACGTGCGTATGGAAAAATGAAAGTAAAATCCGAGATATTTTGTACTTACTGGTAGAATTTGGCTTCATATTTAATACTATCGCTAGGTAAGTATTTGGTAAATGTGTAGATGTTAATAACTCAATTTTGATGAAAATGGATTTAGCTCGTTTTGCGATCAAAGTCATATCGTCGGTATCGGACCAGAAGGGCGTTAACGCAATCCGCATTGACAACTAGAAAGGCGGTAATGTCATTGACTTTATACAGTGATAGCGCATTTCTGGTTCTCAACAGGTTATGTGTTAACGCCCTCTGGTTCTATACCGACGATATACACAATGCGTTTTACCATGCATCCTTGGCATTTTGATTGCGTATTGATTACATATGAGCATCTCGATCTTTTTTTCATTTTATTTTGTGTTATTCAACTTTCCGCTCGAGTAGTTTCATTTTCTGTTAATTCCTTGCTTCCTAATGATAACATTTCTTTTTTTTATAGTTCTGTTTTTATTATAACAAATTAAATTCAATTACAAAGTTTAAAAATGATTGTTAAGTGATTGCAAATCACATAAACACAAGTTGGTTACACACAAAAAAATAAAATAACAACAATAATAGTACAATGTAGAATAACCCCTACCCACTTATCCACCCCCCCCCCCTCCCCAAAAAGGAATGTGGCAAAGTGATGACTTAATATCAGTGTTCTAAACAGAGTTAGATGATTTGGTAAATAATGTAGACAAAACAAGATATACAAGCTATGATTATAAGGTGATTTCCCAACAAATATTGATAAGATTAAAAGACATATACTGGTTATCTAAGACAACATAATTATGAAGTTTCTTAAACGAACAAGTATATCGAGGAAACTGAGGTACAAGATGCATGACAATATATGTCAGTACAGTGCAGTATTATTACAGAGAAAGGGGCACTGAGCCTGGTATACAAAATATATAATGTTAATGATCATGTAACCTGCTGACATTTTACGAAAACCAAATTATAGGGTAAATCGCCATTTCTTAAAAAGAGCGGGCAACTTATTTCTTTTCTTAGCTAACAAATATTCCAAGTCCTGTTGTTTTTTAACAAATGTTTGAAATAAAGCAAAACTTGGAAGATTATTCTTAAATTTACATGTATGAAAATAATACTTCAAAAGTAAAAAAAGGTATGAAATGAACTTATCAGTTGAAAGTCCGAACATTTTTTCAAAATTAGAACCATTTATTTGAACATTATTTTGGGAAATTTTCGATAAAAGCGATTGTCAAATAGGAATTACTCTTTCACATTCACAAAACAGGTGGACTATTGTTTCCTCACTTTTATCACAGAAAACACAATTGGGTGAATCCTTAGATTTAATCTTATATAAGAAATCATTTAATGCTATGGCTTCATGAAAAATCTTAAAATAGAATGATCTTAATTTATTATCAATGGTACAAAAAAAATTGTATAATGTACCTTTTCCCAATTGATAGTCACTGGTATTGGTAAACGTTCATCCCAATAAGAGTATCTTTTGTCAGGTGTGTGAGATCCTTTAAATAAATTGTATGTATTTCTAGGGACTTTTTTATAACTCAACAATTTATGTAAAATTGTTTCATGAACACCGATAATATCAGGGTCAAAATTCACCAACCATGCACTTAATAAAAAAATTATATTTCCTTCTGTCTGTTTGAGGGATTCCAAAATCTAACACAAGCTCTTCAAAGAGTTTGTGACCTAAAAGAGGAGGATTAAATAAATCTGTCCACATTAAGACATTTCTCTCATGCCACATTGGATAATTAAAATACTGTTTAGATTTTGAACGAATAAATTTGTTATACCACAGGAATTGACAACCACTCAAATCTGAAAATTTGTTACCAAAAAATTCGACAGCAGCTTCCTCCCCCAAATGAATACCACATTCTCAATGCTTCAGATAATTGTATATCACCAAGACTGCTTAGAATGCTCTCAGGAGCATGAGATTTCCACAGAATTTGAATATCATGATTAAATTTTTCTAAAAATGCTACTTCAATCTTTTTCCATGGAGCATCAAAATTCTCATCCAATAAGTGTTTTACCCAAACCATTTTTTGAGCACTTGCAAAAGAAAAAGGGTCAATCATTCTAAGTCCAGCCTGAGTATAATCATTACACATTATCTTACGTTGAACTCTATCATGATTGCATTTCTTAGAGTCAACATATTTGTTTTATATTTTTCATTTTGAACTCAATGTAATTTTCGAAGGATCACATAAAAATGTGATAATGGTTTGAACCATGGAGGACATGCATCATGAATAATTGCAGTTGATGCTTAATGGGTTTAACCCTATAAATACCACACTCAGAATTCCACACCCAAAGTTACAGGAGTTTGGTGGCAATGATTATGTAAGGGTAAAATGATATAATTTTCATGATGTGTTCCAATAATAATATAAGCACTGGGAGAGGCTTATGGCTCCCATATTCAACATTGTGCTACCTTAAACTTTGTTCTTAGCAAGTTTGGTTTACTCCCGAGAAATGTAACATTGAACACAAAAATACAAACAAACCTACAGAGAATAGATAGAAAAGATGGGTGCAATACCAAAGATTCGAAAGGTGAAGTGCGTAAATGTTCAGTGCTATTCACAACAATAAGGCATATACTATATCCATTGATGATTAGCATCTGAAAATAAGGTATATTTAGTGTTTATTATATGATGTGATAACAGTGACTGTTCACTTCCGCCATTGGGTTCAAATTGGCAATTTTAACATTTGGTAACAAAATCAATATTTAGCTCAACCTTTCACAATCTCACTTGGCCTTGGGTTGCCAGGTTTTACCGCCAGGTGGCGCTCTATCTGCAAGATTGAGCTGTTGATTCGACGAGATAGTTGACTCTTGGTTGCCTGCGTCAAATTTCTCTCTTTTTTGAGAAGTTAATCGATAAATATTTCCCTTTTTTTCGATTTTACCAAACAAAAGGCAGATACTCTATGAAATAATCTACCTGTAGTTATTAGAATTTGCAACTCTCCAGATTCATTTGAAAGCAGTCCTAAAAACCTAATTTTTCAATACTTCCAATTGGTTCTACACTCGTCGTTTGTATTTCTAGTCCCTTATTCTTATTTAACAACTGCGTACTATAGTACTGTACAAAGTGGATTTGGCGCATTATAACTCACATGTATTACCATTGTTATTAAACAAGAAATTTACATAAAGAATTAAACAACATGGCGAACTTTAACGAAATTGACAAAGTGATAGACCTTTTGAATAAAGGGATGCAATGAAAATTCAAGTAATATAATTTTTGAATAAGGAATGCAATAGAAATTCATCTCTTGTTCAAAAAGTATGTTACTTTGTCAATTTCGTTTACGTTCACCATGTTGTTTAATTCTATAAGTAAATTTCCCGTACCTGTTTGTTTGTTTGTTTTTTTGGCTATAATCGAAAGGGAAATATCGGTTAACTTTTCGAAACCCTGGAAACAGAACGAAAAGTTGACACAAGCAACTAACACCATGGGAAATCTTTGAATAAATGCAATATGACAATGGAATTAGTTATTATCTGTTTGCATAGTTGATACTTTCAACTTGTGGATGTCAGTCAAGCAGGTACATAGTATTTGACAGAAAACTGTGTGTATCATTATTTTTGTCCAAAAAACAAGGTGAATGCTAGAAATAACAGCGGAATGATATAATATTCATCAACAACCACGCAATAAAAAGGAACTTTGATGTCTGGGGTCTACAATGATGTACAATTGGAAAGATTTTATAAAAAAGCCAAGAAAAGAAAAGTTTTGCAAATTATGTTTTTTTTTAAGATCAAGACGTCCATAAATAAATCTCACCTTCATAATAAATGTCAACCGGACGATTTATTCTAACGTTACAGTCTATAGGGGTAAATGTGTGTGGTAAAACTGGTCACTCATCGATTTGTACATTTTAATGCACGTTAAGATTTGAAAGTGCAATATTTTCAGGGCTTTATCTTTACACCACACTGTAGAGACATTTATAGGATGTAGGGACATGGCAATCAATTTTTTGAAGCATTGTTCAACAATGCCTTCAAAAGACACAGTATAACATGCAATAACTAGTTCATTAAAGTCAATTATTAGGCTAGCCCGTGGCTCACTTGTACCAGATTACATCTTTCTTAAATATCATTGTGTGGACATATCCAGGATGTGACGTATTCATAGAAGATTATTTCATACCACGCGCATGTCACCCCTATGAGCTTATTGGCAACAGATGATGACGTCATAGCTGACTTCATCGGATTGTTATCCAACTCTCATTAACCGGGGTCACTTCACTCGGGCTAGAAGTGTTCTTGAGTTCCTGTCTCTATTTTGCTGTCAATTTTTGGACTTGTTTCACGATCTCGTACGTCATTTCATTTGGGTCCTTCATAAATATATAGTATTTATTCATCATCACATATGTGATGTCACGGTTCTTCCCTGATATTTATCTGATTGTTACACTAATTGTTTAATGTTTTTCATGTCAGTCAGCTGTGATATGTGTCGTTTTGTCCAATTGTTCTATTTTTATGCGTGTGCGTGTGTAGTTCTCTATATTATGATGGTTGTTGATGTTGTCGTTTGTGTTTATCTTTTGGTGTCTTGTTGTAAACACGTCGTCGCTACAACGCTGTTTGTCATCAAGCACTAAGCCATCTCTGTGATGAATGGAGGGAAAATGGTCTCTATTAATTGCAAATTGTAATGTATTCCCATTTGTTTGAGTGTTGTGACGTTACCATGGAGATGAAAGTGAATTGTTATACCAATTCATCAATGAAATCATCATTGTAGACGGTGTCTGTGAAATCTTCACAATACAATCGTTATATCGTTTATTCATGCGTTTGTGTGAAATAAAAAAAAACAAAAAAATCAATTATGTAAAAACGTTTGATTGTACCAGTCATAACTGAGTGAAAGCATATATATGTTATATTTTTGTCTATGGCGCTAATTTAAGGACGTTAAATTTATGATAATTGTTCGCAGTATGTTACCACTGCTGAGATGCGACGTATATCACAGATGGATTGTCTGGCAGAATAAACCATCAGTAGAGGGCCTATCCTATTCTCTGTCAGGACAAAATATACCCCGTAGGACCATTCCTCCCCAGGGAAACTCCCCCAGGGGACAACTACCCCCGAGGACAACTCCCCCAGAGGACAACTCCCGCAGAGGACAACTCCCACAGGGGAAAACTCCCCTGAAGACAACTCCCCCAGAGGACAACTCCCCCAGAGGACAACTCCCGCAGAGGACAACTCCCACAGGGGAAAACTCCCCTGAAGACAACTCCCCCAGAGGACAACTCCCCCAGAGGACAACTCCCCAAAGG
>JZLH01S0563600.1:57186-68228 GCA_001188425.1 Eucidaris tribuloides
AAAAAAAAAAAGTCTGAAAAAGTCTATTAAAAAAAAGATGTTTTTAATGACTTGGATTTAAAGGAAAACAAATGAGAAAAGAATGAAAAAGGGTGAATAACTGGTCTTTCAATATCTGAACAAGACAATCAGCGTGTTTCTATTAAAGGTAGTTTTCCGGATGCAACCGGTATATGGAGGAGAAGATCTCAATAGACCTTCTCCGCCAATTTCCGTCTTTTTAGCGGAGAAAGTTTCGCCGATATTTATCCTGCTTTTTGCAGGATAATAGAGGAGAAAAATACCGTAAGATGTCACTAGAAACAGACCTTCTCCGCCATTATCCGTCTTTTGCCGCTGAGAAACCGGAAATAAACAAAACCACGTGATCGGAATACATGACCCTTGGCTGCAGCGCACATGTGTTTGATTGAGCATAAATTTGACCTCGGTCATCCGACAATACCTTGCGGCAACCCAGGTCAACGGACTCTTAGCCGGTAATCGTACGATCGATCGTGTTTTCCGGAAAACGCAATCCAATAGAAACAGACCTTCTCCGCTATTAGCCGGTTAAATTTTATCCGGATGAATACGGTAGGCTCAATAGAAACACGTTGAATATTGTGCACTATTCCTTGCCTGCGAATATAAATCAGGGTTCTAATCCAGCCAGAAACTTCCACAAAACGAAATTTGCAACTACGGATTTTTTTTCAAACTGCTCGCAAAATTTCCTTTATATAATGATTTTTTAAATGAATATACAGTGTACGTTCATGCAACGTAGAGATAGTTTTCTTGTTGTAGTGTAGTATATATGTAGGGATGGTTGTTTTGGTTTGTACCTTATACCATTGTATTGTAAAGCGTGTGAAGGCGTTTCAGGACACATTGCATAATTTCAGCAATGTTTACATTTGGCCATTTTCAAACAGAAGTGGACATGAGGGTGGAAATTAAAACTTGCAAGAAATCAATAGGCTTCAATATTTTTTGAAACTAGCTATCTTAGATGATAGTTTTCCATGAAAATTACATAAAATAATTTATCATATGTCGTAACTCAGTGAATTTAGTACAAGGGTAATTAATGTTAATGTGAGTATTTTTGCATTTTGTCGTGTCACTCGCGGCATGTGAGGGGGACCATTTGCCAGAGAGAGGGAGTGGTTGATTGTGACTACATATGTTAGATAGGTAATCTCATTATGCACATGTTTTAGGACTCATGGTACTCTTGGAGAACTACTTTGGTACAAATCCTATCATACCCGATAATGGTCAGACACCCATGTCCAAAATTTGTCGTGTCACTCACGCGCCGTTTTTTAATCATAATTATTTGTCCAATTGTCGAATTCAAATCAAACTGGTAATGACATATGCCAGTCCTACATTAAACCTATACATTCACGCTCATAATTATGAAATACTTAAAAGACATTTTAGAAGTAGCCATTTTTCCGTGAACGGTACATCTGGGATTAATATTTGCTCATCCCAGGTGAAACAATGATAATCTAAGTATTTCAGTAATGCTGAGCATTTTGTAGCGTCCGACTCGACGCTAAAACCTGTGTTTATAAATGGCGGTATTGTTGTCGTTGTTTAGTCACGTGGTGGTTACGCGCGTTATTAGACTTGTAACAGATAATTCTGATGATAATTTAATTATAAATGACATACGATCAAAATGTATCAGTTGTTTGTGTTTTTTTTTAATTACTTTAATTTAATACTTTTTCATGATTTTTTGTGGATTTTTTAAAAAAAAATAATTGTTATTGCGCTCAAACGAATTCTACTTTTTACTTCAGTCTTCTCATGAAATCCAAAAATTGCTTCACAAACTACGTTTTTGTGAAATTAACACATGTCTTGAAAATTTTGGACGATTATGAGAAAGAACTTAAGTATCAACAAAATATTCCATAATTATGAGCATGAGTGTATGGTGGTCATCATCCATTCATAACCTCCAAGTGGGAAGATATGAGCCCTTAAGACTCCCAACTTGTTGAAAATGATTGTTTGAAAATGACCAATTGTCAGTAAACAATTATTTCTCATTGGGTTATTGGCAATGATATTTTTGTTATAAAATACCAGCGTATGCCAGTGCAGAACTGCAGTATGCGAAATAGTAAGACATAAAGTTGATAGGTAACTGAAGCCAAGGTAATAAAATAACGGGGACATCCCGATAGGCCGCTGGTCCGTTAGTCCGCGGGTCCGATAGTCCGCGGGTCGATAGTCGCTGGACTGATCGGATACGGTTATGGCTTAGGGTTAGGGTTAGGGTTAGGGTTATAGATCAAAAATTCAGCTCGCGCGCTTCGCGCTCGCCCATTATTTATTCAGTGATATCTTATCCTGTCAGAGATATAAAATGGTGCTTAAATGTCTTTATGCACTGAGAACTTTTTCAAATTTCTAAATGACGTGCTTAGGCTCGAACTTGTTGTATATTGCTATAGGCTATAAAAATAAACAGGGTGAATATTTAAGACAGCATAAATCTAACCATAAAAATACCACAGGACAAATACATAACTTACAGCGAAAGAAAAGATAATTGAATATGAAGATGTACAAGGCCCGGCGAGAATCCAGATATCTCCCCATAGGTTAATATAACTTTTTCGACTTGGAAGATTACGATATCTCGCCATGTCGATAAAAAAAAAATATGGGGATAATATATTTCCATGAAGTAGTTGGTCAGGCGGCTGATTTCCTTTTGGGTTATTGTTAAAGAAACCCATGGGTCGTATCAATTGACCTTTTGACCTCTCGATGACATTTTGCATTTTCACTATATTCTGATCATTCTTTACTACACGCCGGACTATCGGACCCGCGGACTAACGGAACCCCGGACTATCGGACCGGGGACTATTGAAACCCAGCGGGACATAACGGCACCGCGGACTACCGGACCCGCGGACTATCGGACCCGCGGACTATCGGGCTGTAGCCAAAATAACTTAGGGCGATTATTTATGAATTCATCTCATATTGCTTCGGTAGTGTAGATATTACTCGTACGTTGCATGTAAAGTATCTCCATTACGATAATTGGGTTTGTACCCACCTGGTTAAATACTGAAGCTTGTTTTAAAGGGACATGTCAAGATTCCCCAAAAAAGTCCTCAATTTAAAATGCAATGCTACCAGAAGCAAATATACTGTTTAAAGTTTCTGCTGTGAAAAATCATTATCAGAGAACGCTTTGACGGTGAAATTTTGTTGTGTAGCTTTCTATTGGATCAATTTCTATCAAAGTCAGAGACTGATTCAATACTGGATATAAAAGCTTGTTTTTCCTCGAGTAAACAAATTCAAGACAAATCCTTCCAGCCCAGATTTACACTGTAGCCAGTGTATAAATCGGTATATTTTCAACTGATTTAGTTCTTAAGGCTTTTTTTTTACATATCCCAGTCATGTCATTGCCCTTGTTAAAAATTCTGTTAAGTCTATAGAGTGATCGTATTCCTTGTAGGCTACGTAACAATCTGTTAAAGCTGATTGAATATGAGCGAAATATTCACCGTGAATAGTAAGCTCAAATCATACATGGGAATTAAAAATTGGGTTCGGGATTTCCAAAAACAAAATTGGCGAAATGGATGAATTCAACTTAAATCATTCACAATGTGTAGATTAGTATAAATAAACAAATCTTATAGAACCTTTGTTTATAATGAGTACTTTTGGTGAAAATCTGGACGGTTAAACTTCAAAATTTGCAAGGCGACGGCGCGTACACGGGCCATTCCTTTAGTTCCAAATTTGTCCGATCGGCCGATAGCCAGAGTGCACACAGAGTTCAGCATACTTTGACCATTATCAGCGTACGTAGTCTCTGACCGTATGGCTCAGCTGGGCATGCGAACGTACACATAACCGTCTTCTGCAATTTGAGTAGAATTTAAACTCACGGAAAGAACAATATTTTGGTAGCATAATTATTGTTATTAATGTTTTCTCATAAAACAAGTTCATGACATATGGATCTAAAACCTCCAACACATCACTTGTATGTACTTAACTACCATTTGATATTGATAATGAAGGGAAGTGATGGTCTTGGAAATCCTGAACCTAATCTTTAAATTGTCAAATTTGATATTGGGAATCCCTACAGCACCACATTAATCAAAGGGTTTGAGCAAGTACAAAAAACAGCTGCTCGCTTTACATGCTGTGACTATAGGAACACTATCATCCTCACACCTTGTAACATCACTCGGATGGGATTCCCTCCACACTCGTCGCCTCGTAGTTCAGTGTGTTCTATTCTACAAAATACACCATCAGTTAGTATCACACCCGCTCCCACCCACAGTAATTCCTGGATCCTACTTCGGCAGACACGATCATGACCTGAAGTATGCAGTTCCAAAGGCAACCATTGACACCTTCAAGTTCTCCCTCTTTCCAAGAATATCAAGGATATGGAACCATCTACCCATGCAGGAGGCTGTACATGCCATCACACCTGATAGCTTCAGAGAAGCTGCCCTTCCAGCTGTAAGGGTGATGCAGCCTCCAGTGGGCTCCATCGTACTGTAGACGGAGGGGAACAGTTTTTACTTGCACATATCGCACATTCAAAATTTTATTGTACATTTTTGCTTATGTATTATATTATACACGTACACTGCCACATGACACCCCTTTTTGGCACATGACCACATGTCATCCCGGTATAGCTTCCTGTGTGAGCTGATTGAAAGGAATTACTTCATCAAGTATCAAGTATCAAGTAAATTTGTTTCAGAGTTTACAACTCACAACGTAGGTAGTTAAATCATGGACGTTTCTTCCACCTGCCTGGTTAAAAACTAAGGTGTACATGATAACCGAGTATTTTCAATAAAATCAACTAGATTTATGAGGATAGATGGCATGACAGATAGTTACTAATGTCATTAGATTGTATTTGTGTCAGTATTGTATTTTGACAACAAATCTAAAAATTCCAAATTGATATAGGTACACATTTAAATTTTGAAATGATGATAAATTTCGTCAATTTCACTAACATAAGCTAAAACCATATCACGCATTGTTCGTGGTATTTATTCATTAGTTTCTTCATTTTTTTATTATATTTACTGGTTTATTTGTTCGTTCATTTATTGATTTACTTATTTATTTATACATTTGTTTGTTATTTAGTTAATTGTTTGTTTGATTGATGTCTTATCTATACTTTTGATTACTTATTCATTTATTTTTTCTGTAACATTATTTGACATGGGGGTTGATCATTCCCGTCACCTGTACGAGTTTAATAGTTTCACGTGTATCCGCTTGTTATGATTTTCTGCTGTAATCATTTGACTGACTGCGATGATCATAACAAATGTAATTTAAACAACTATCACCCATCGATAATAATAACGCACGTTCCACGCGTTTGCCTCCCGGAACAATAATTCGTCCGCGTCTAAAAATCAAACTGATTCGTCTCATGCGGGCACGATAAGACAGAGCCGTTACGAGCCCGCTGACTTCTGATCCACGCCAAGGTAAATACTAGTCATTCGTCGATGATATCATAAGCTCAGGACTGTCACTTGGGGATTCTATTGCCCTGCAATAGTAGTTCTATTGCCCTGCAATAGTAGTTCTATTGCCCTGCAATAGTACCTCTCATGTGACAGCGTTGCTGCCAGCGATAGTGGTAAATGTCGCAGCTGTGTTTTTTGTCGATACTGTATAAAGTGCGATCCTTTAGCCCTAGACAACTGTCAATAAACGATGTGAAACGATCAGCTTCTACTTTAAAGATACTATTCAATATTGTGGAAGCCTCATTAAAAAAATCAAAGTTTGATATCTAACCTATATGACAGTATTTGAATGGACAAATAAACACCCTAGAACACAAAACCTAAGACAGTTATGTTATTACAAGCACAATATCACCAGAATGTCGGTACATTAAAAAATATTATGTGGACAAACTTCTAAAACACAACAGTCTATGGGCAAAACGTGGAATGGTCACTCAACGATTTTTCACTTTTTAAAAGCACTTAATGACCATTTTGAACAGCATTTTCCCAGGATTTCCTCTTCAGAGAGACAGAACTGTGATACTAGCATGAAAGATCACATAGCGTCGCTGGGGTGACAAGACCTTGTATCTCATTTTTTGGTGAAAATGGGTTTCTTTGACAATCTTACAGCCAAAAATACTTAAAAATGTATTTTCAAACCCTCATATACCCAACTACAAAGATGAGGCCACTATTGACAGATGAAAGTTGACTGCCTCCATTGGCTGTAATGGTAAGACAGCCATGTTTTTTGACTCTCCTGAACATTCAACATTTTTAGATACGAGGTTTTGTCACCCCAGTGACGATAGTTCAAATTTGTTTAAACTGATTTATTTTTATGAAAAGATCGTTTCGTTACAGGGGGGATTTTGCATACAACAACCTGCCGGTAACTATAAAATCTTCTCAAAATCTGAAAGTTTTCTCATACAATCATCTTCAATCTTATCGTCGTTACATTATGACTCGATAGTGGTTTGTCTCTATGTCCTTGGGGCGAGGGGGGGTCTCAGTATCAACTTACAGTACTTCTTTTCTTTCAAGCATTTAATTTATCTATTGTTTCTCATAATACGTTGTATCCAGTTGAAGTAAGTTTCAATTCTTTTGTTGACTCATGTGAACATTTATATTTGTTGTCTCATTATATTTTGTAATTTTACATATGTTCCTGGACCCCAGGGAAGAACAGCGGTGTCGTGTTGACACCGCTGATACTGGGTTTATCCAGCCGTTTTTAAACTTTGTATTATTTTATATATGTTTTTAAAACGGAAAATAAATACTACTACTACTACTACTACTACTACTACTACTACTACTACTACTACTACTACTACTACTACTACTAAACTGGAAACATTCTGAAATGATGCCTTTAAGCGTAATAACATATACACAGTCATCGATATAACGAGTGGTTGATACAGATTTGCCCCACTATTCTCTTAACGTATTGCCTCCTCTGAAGAATTTCGTGCTTCATTTGCAGGCCGCCAAAAGGTCGTAAGACCGCCAGAAGAACGCTAACGCTATTAGATTTTGCACAACGTTTACGGCCTGTTGGGGGTACAACGAAGGAATCACGTGGAATACGATAACATTTAAGCCTTTCAGTACCACACCCCGGATATCATGTCGTCGCCCGGGTGGCAGAAGGGCGTTAGCAAATACTCTAAACAGAAGGGCGTTAACAGTCCGGGTGGCAGAAGGTCGTTAGCAGTTAATTACTTGTAACGTGACAACCATTGGCTTATTTCACATGAAATCAAAGTATTGTGATCTTTTAGATCCTTCTATCAGTATGTAAGGCGAAAATATGGAATAAGCCTATGGGTTTCAAATTAGAGGCAATTTACTGTTAACGCCCTTCTGCTTAGCGCATTTGTTAACGACCTTCTACCAGCCGGACTGTTAATGCCCTTCTGCTTGGAGAATTTGCTAACGCACAGTTTCTGGAAGTTTCTTGCAATGATACTGGGAAGTCAAGTTTTATGAGTATATTTGACGCTTTCTAAATTCCTCAGATTGAGAGTAAATCTAACGGATTGTGGAGTGAAATTTCAAATTGAATGATATCTAATCGTCCAGCCACGGATCTATTAGCTTGAAAAGCTATTCATCTACTCAAATGCACTACCGCATCCGAATTTCTCAAGAAAACGCACTACTGAAACATCCATCAGGAAAGTCAAAAGTCACCCTTGGTGACAGAACAGTTTAGTACGCTGCCCACAAACTGTGGAATAATCTTCCATTGTTTGTGAGACAATCACTTTCTGTAAAAGAGTTAAAAGAAGAGGTTAAATCTCATTTGTTTATTGGAATTTAACCTGAATTGTGTTATTACGTGTAATATATATACAAAAATAATTATATTGTAATGTGCAGTAGAGTATATTATTATAGTATCTGCGCAATGTAAATGTCCTTTTTTATTAATATCATTATCATTATTATTTAACATTATATCAAATCAATTAAATTTGTTCCTGATCGCATTCTTTCACAATCTAAAGAATTTAGAGAGTGGTTAACACAAAAGGACAAGAACTAGTCTTCTAAAAGAGGCAAATTTTCATGAATACATGTATCATAATAGTTAGCAAGAGGATCAAGAAGTTTTGTATGGCATTGTGGGAAAACATTGTGGCCCCCATTTTTGTAATTTCGGTCAAAAGAGGGCGCTTCTTCATTCTGTCTGAACAGTGGGCCTTAGTTTAAACCGAAGAAAATCTCATGGTGCATCCGTTTTTGTAACCCCAACCTCATAAATGAAAAAAAGTTGTTAATCGGAATAAAACTTGAACTCTTTACGTGTCGAGCCTTTTTTTCTTTACAATGTCACATTGAGCAACCTTTGACCCTTTGACCTACAGTGTCAACTTTAAACAGGTATAACTTTTTATAGATGCACGTTAGAAAAAAACGTTGTGAACCGAATTGTAGGTAAAAGTATAGCTTTCTTGACAATGCAGTTTTATGTTAGTATTGTTGAAATTTCTTAAGATTGAAATGTGAATATTTGGTAAAATCGAATGAATTTTTAGAAGTGATTTTTTTTAACAAAAAAAACCAACAAATACATTTTGAAATGTGCAATTTTTTCTCATTTTACCCACAAGTCTGTCATAAAGTCTCAAATTTGTAGGAAATATCCTATGTAAACCTATAAGGACTGCTCCTAATAATGAAGGAACATATCAATGGTTTCATAAGCATATATTGACAGTAATTCAGAGGCGTCGATCCATTTTTTTTGATTGGGGGCAAAAGTGGTAAAAAAAAAATTCGTCGCGCTATGCGCTCCAAATCGCAATATAGAATTTTGCGCGTAAAGCGCACCGAAAAATTGAAAATTGTGTATGTTTGATAGTATTTTTTGGCTAAGTTTAATGTTTTTTTATTGCTTTCCAATGCTTTTTAAACATATCCTTGCATTAGATATTATGATTTTTTTTATGTTTGCCCCCCAATATTTTCATTGGGGTGGCGACTGTTCCCTTGCCACCCAACGATCAACGCCCCTGCACTAACTGAAGGGATACCTGATGCAGAATTGGGCCAACAACACGTTAAGATTTAAATCTGCATTAGCGACTCCAAATGTCGAATGAACATTCCAGTAGACGCACTCACACCCTGTGGAAATAAACTTATTTATCGCAATAAACTCCGATGTTTACAAGATCCACTGATGTCATTTATTTGACAATTTACCTCGGTTACATCCTTCAGTGGCTTATAATAATAATACCCCACTCATTAGCCTTGTTTGGAAACAATATAGATATTGCCGCAAAACGTGCCTAATTGACCTATTAGGGTAGACGAAACGTCAATGTACGGATCTTTTAGTCCTGTCGACTAATTAGCATTCATAGTTGTCAAGTATTATTAATATTAATAGAAATAACGAGGATTTCTCATTATCCTGCCGCTAAACGTTAGCACGTTGCTGAAGTGACACAACTCTTATGGCAATCACGTAATATAATGTCCAGAGCCAAAAGACGTGGCTGCCGTGCAGGAGCATATTGGAAAGCAGTATTTTTACTTGGCGACAATGACCCTATTGAAGTGCAATTGATGTAAAGTTAAATGCTATACTTTCTTATTCTGACATTGTAACCATGATCCATGTTATATTCAATATCCACTACAAAAAATAGTAAATCCTACTGTACAGTTTATCTTTTACGAGCGTTTCTTTACAGAAATAATGCAAAGAACGTTGTTAAGATAAAAAAAAGAATATCAGGTGATAATATATTATGTGTTTATATTTTCATAACTGAATATGTATACCCTCATTTTAACTAAACATTGTAAATTATCAGACAATCCAGAATTTGTTGCGATTTGATAATAAGATAAAATTGAATTAAATTGAATTGAATTAACAGTATCGTCATGAGTGATCCCGCGTCCACCTCAACTCATCGATTTTATTTGTACGTTGAGAGAAGGGATTTGACGGATCAGAAGACATGAATCTTCATGTATTCGACAGTGGTAGAGAATTTGAATTTATTTGCCTTTTGAATTTGTGGTTGCAATTCTTATTATATTCGTTATTCTCCTGTTTTAAACGTTTACATACAGGTTAGACGTTTATACAACAAAAGGGTAGTGGCTAAAATAATGTCATTGTGTCGATATCATATCACAATAAGTGATAGGCTTCGGGGGAAATCTCCAAGTGACGAGTTAATAACATTTAGACAAAATCCACATTATTTGGCAAATCTGTCACACGACATCACATGACGAGAATGATAAATGATAACCACTTGCCGTATTATGACCACAAAATAATCTTTGTGGAATTCAAGCCGAGATGGGGTGCAATTTTTCCTGCACATAGCACGATAATAAATACAAGATTTATTGTTGGTAACATATTGTGGAACTAGAGCAAGTGACGCGTTCTTCGCTCTATTTCCTTCAGAAATGTTACAGTAACTTTTTGAATCATTTTATTGGACGCGTGCTGACCCATTTTCCTGTGAAATTTGAGTAAATGAGGTGCGTACTTCCTAACAATTTATCCACCTATCAAGAAATTAAACAGTCTCGCTTTCAAGACAAATTGTTCACATACCCTGTTACCTTGTGTATGTATGTTTTTGTTCGGATATGCGTGTGTGTGTAAGTGTGTGTCTGCGTGTGTTCGTATGTGGGTTTGTGTGTGTGTGTGTGTGTGTGTGTGTGTGTGTGTGTGTGTGTGTGTGTGTGTGTGTGTGTGTGTGTGTGTGTGTGTGTGTGTGTGTGTGTGTGTGTGTGTGTGTGTGTGTGTGTGTGTGTGTGTGTGTGTGTGTGTGTGTGTGTGTGTGTGTGTGTGTGTGTGTGTGTGTGTGTGTGTGTGTGTGTGTGTGTGTGTGTGTGTGTGTGTGTGTGTGTGTGTAATTCCAGCGAGTCTGGGTGGCAATTTTTCCTGCACATATGCAACGATAAATAATAAAATTTATTGTTGTATCACAT
>JZLH01S0563611.1:13621-25226 GCA_001188425.1 Eucidaris tribuloides
GCAACCTTTTGCAGCATCCCAAGTCAGGTTTACCAAAGAAAGTGGGTTTGACTCAATGGGTAATATTCTCCTTGTGCATGTGATGTAATATCCATTACTTCAGCTGACTTTGGCAAACAATTTCTTGATGTGCTGTGCAGCTGAATTCTATCTTTGACTATTAATTATCTTAGACTGTACACAAAAATGAAAGAATATAATTGGCTGTCAGCATCTGTGATAGAGATTACACTGAAAGTAATTCATGTAACATTAGGCCATTGTTTACATCATATTTCTGAAAGTGTACAGTAAAAGAAAACACATATATGCATAATTTTATATATTCGGTATATATATATATATGTATATATATAATAAAAACGAAGTCCACGTGTTGGTACGATTATTGAAAACACAGAAAACACACAAAAACTTTGATGCATTTTAAGTCCAACATTTATTACTTCAATCCAAATTTTCAAAGCAGTCTCGCTTCTTCTTCAGGAAAACAAGAATATATAAAACGGATGCGACTCAATGATAATTATAAGCGCACAGATTGCGCGTAATCATAATAGATACAATAATAACCAAATGCAATGACTAGCGCACGGTGCGTGCGCGTACTAACACAATGATTGATGAGGTAAAGTATAATTACTGTGAGATGATAAAATCATTATTACACAGCCAAAAAATATGAAAATAAATAGAGAACTATATGAAATTATATTTCATTATTATACATCACATTCATTTTTTTTATTCTTCTCTACGACGTAATGTTTGATTACTAAACTTTTGATTGCTGAAATAGAACGTTATAATTATTATATTATGTTCATTCTTCTTTTAAAATAAATTGATTTCTTCACTATAGTGTAAACAATTAATGGGAAAATATATTAGATAAACAATTAGATATACAATACAACATAGGTAACACAAATGACAGTAATGTAATTATACACACTTATTCAGTCTTCAACTTTCTTATGACGTATAATAATTTCATTGCTAACAATAAAACAAAAGGTTAATAGAAATGTGAAGTTATGATTTATTATACATCGAAAATCTTCAAATCTTCTTCTTCTTCTTGATGACGAAATGGATAATTGCAAATCCTTTAATTGCAACTGAAAGGTAATATAAAGTTATTATGCTACACATTATTATACATTATTATACATTATTTACATTCCTCGTCTTAATCACGTTATTGTAAGGTAAGTTACAATGGTAATAATAATTAACAATTAACAGGAAGTACTGATTTCATCTTTTTAGCTCACCTGAGCCAAAGGCTCAAGTGAGCTATTGCGATCGCTTTTCGTCCGTCGTCCGTCGTTGCATCGTTCGTGGTGCGTCGTGCGTCGTTCGTCGTGCGTAAACTTTTACACATTTTCAGCTTCTTCTTCAAAATGTATGATTGGATTTGGCCCAAACTTGGCAGGAATGATCCTTAGGGGTAGGGGATTCAAGGGTCCTCAAATGGTACACCTGGCCCCCCTGGGGGCCCAGGGGCAGGGCCCTAAAGGGCCAAAAGTAGGTAGTTTTTAAACATCTTCTTCTCTAGATCCAGAAATAGTTTAGGTAAGCCACTTTGTGTGTAGATACCTCTATATGTGCTAAATTAATGTTCCTCATGACAATGCACAGGGTGGCCCGGTTTGGCCCCTAAAGGGGGCAAAAGTTTTGGATGGGGCCCTATGGGAATAATTCAACCTTCACAGTCAATGGATTTGTAGAAGCAAACTTGGTGGGAATGATACCTCGGGGGGGAGGCGATAGAGGGTTCCTGGAATGGTACACCAGGCCCCCTCCTGGGGCCGGGGGCGGGCCCATGAGCGGCCCAAACTCAGGTAAATTTCGTAACATAAGCCATTGTAACGAAACTTTGGGTTGATATCCGTGACAGTGCCTCATGTAGAGTTGGGAGGTTCAAGGTCACATTGTAGTCAAAGGTCAAATGAAGTTAAATGTTTCTTATTTGGTTTTATTGGGCCCATTTGCTGACTAACGTTGATGGTAAATGCTACTGTATAGTGTGACCTACATGTTAAATTGGGGTCTAGGTCACATAAGGTAGCGGTCAATGGTCAAATGTTAAGATACTAGGCGTGGTATTGTTTATAGAAAATGGGATGGTCCAGTAATTTGAATTAAACTGTGACAAAATCAGCTATACGTGTATGGCAAGGGGATGCAAAGTTTTCCAACTGGTTCATTTGGCTATGTGGGTGCCTAGATATCAGGCTCCAAGGGCCAAAACTATACATATAGCTGAATGTTTTTTCTATGGGCACCATAGAGAGTTTGCGAGACCTCAGGTGAGCGTCGTGCCCCCCGGGGCTCTTGTTTTCTTCTTCTCCTTCTTCTTCTTCCTCTTCACTACTAATTCTTATTTTGCATATTATTATCATTATTATGATGATGATTATTGGTGATCCGCGTAACGCGGATCACCATAGATTTCATCACAATTTTTTTCGTCTTCTTTATTGGTGTTTCTTTTTCGCCACGAGATTCATTGAGATGAGATTCATTGACAATCTTATTGTAGGTATGCTGTGTATCTAAAGCTTAGAAACCACACTTTTCTGATTCATTTATCAGTTTCTATTTAGTGATCCTATTTTCAATTCAATTTTTGTTACTGTCTAAGTGGAAATTTGTTTTGTTGACATTTCAGTGACATAGGTATAAGAAACAAAAACGAGGGTACATGGACATACAATTATACATTATTCAACATGTACATGTACAACATACAAATTATTGGAATTACAATTTTATCACTCTCTTTTAGTTTCAATGTACTATTTTATATTGTATAACTAAAATAATTTGAGAGTATGTATCTATGTTTGCATATGTGTGAGTGTGCGTTCATGTATGTTGTTAAGTGCCATCGAGTCATTCTCAGACTCTGGTGACGCCATGGACAAACTTTCTCCATGCTGTTCTATCCTGTGCAAGGCGTGCTCAGTTCTCTCAAAGATTTCCATTTCTTTAGTAATTCCTTCCAACCATCTATTCTTTGTCTTCGCTCTTCTCCTTCTGCCGTTGTACTTTTTCCAAGCATGCAATGTCCTGCTCCACACCTGTTTGATCTGATGTGTGCCAAATAGCTTAGTCCTCTGTTTTACAACCATAGCTCAAGGGGTACCTTGGTTTTATCTCTTCAAGTATTGATTTGTTTGTTCTCTTGTCAGTCCATGAGAATCTCAACATCTACGCCAGCAACCATAGTTCAAGATGCGTCGTATTTTTCCTCTCTGCCCTTTTTATTGTCCAGGCATTCCATTCGATATAATACACAGGGAAAACTAATGTATTTATCATCATTGACTTGTTGTCTTTGCGAAAATCTAGTATCTTTCATTAACAAGGGGGTGACCGCTGAGACCAGCCATTGCAGTCTTCCCAAGACAGAATTTGCGCTTTTTCTAAGCACAGCCACCATCCTTCTCATACTTTGATCCAATGGAAATACAAAACTATTACGAACTTTCAATGTTCATTGTATACAAAGGATTAATTGAATTTTCATTAAGGAGGAATCGGATTGGCATGGAGGGAATAAGGATTTGTGTATCAGTTTGTTCGTTTTCCGTCTCTGATTTCGCAGCGTCTACATCTAGTCTTTCCAAAGAAGGATCTTATTAAGTGAGCTACATCTATGTAGGGTATAGCCCCAGAACAAGATTCAGACACACAATAAGAGATTATATCTGTCAGGGCAGGCTTCTTACGGTTCTGTTGGGTTGAGGCCAGTTAGATATATAATAATTCACAGACAAGACAAGAAGAGCCTAAAGAAACAAAAGAGGGTAAAACCTGTCGACGAGAACCGTCAAAAAGTTAAACATTATGGTCTGAATATCATGATACTCAGGAGTAACATCTTCAATAATTCGAATTGCAAAATGGAAAGACAAGATTGAGATGTGTCTTGTTGCGCAACTTCCAGTAGCAGTTTGATCAAAAAGCCAGAAATGTAGAAAGCTATGAAAGGACGCATTGCGCAGCTACCCACTGGGGCATATCCTTCCACCCTATTGTGTCAAGAACCACAGCTTACACACATTTCGTTTGTTCCCCACCTTGACCATGGACATTACATGGTCAGCACAGGCCTTTGTTCTGGGGCCCCAAGCAAGTCTTACATAAGAAACCAATCACCGGCTAGGCCTTACTTTGTATGTACCGTACATACCTTAATTACAAAAAAGTTCCTACCACATCAATTTTATAAGGACAAAGTAGTTACACAAAATGTACTAACATAATACTGTAAGTCATGTAAAGTGTAGAATAAATATATACAAATGTACAAATGTCATTTAAGACTCATATTCTTACATCTATAATTAGGTTGTTGTTTTTCTTACTACTTTCTCTTCACAAATCTCAACCAAATTAACAGTCTTCTCAATAATCTTCCCACATGTTTCACAATTCATTTCAACTCTGTGACATGTTTTTGTTTTGCACCACTGTACCAAATCACACAGTTGTATGTCATTACACTTGCAACAAGATATATCACTAAAGGTGATAATACCCCCGCTCCAGCAGTTCCGACTCCTGTGATAAAAGATTTTAAAAATGCAGTTACCATGGCAACACTTTGTCCTACAAACCAGAAAAGTGTGGCTTGCACGTTTCTACCCACATGCCATCATATACCCCAAATTTGATTTGAATTACTTGAAAATTGTGGAAGCAATTTGTTCTGCAAGATTTTAGCAAGAATATGTGGTTGCCATGGCAACACTTATTCGGGTACAAACTTAAAGAGTGTCTTGCACAACTGTTACCATAGATCATCATACATACCAAATTTGACTTAAATTGCTCATATTCTGTGGAAGTAATTGGCTATACAAGGTTTTGGTAAAATTTGGTTACCATGGCAACCCTTTATCTAAGAAACAAAAAAAACTTTGTCTTGCACATCTTTCCCTCCACGTCATCAAATGCACCAAGTTTCATTACATTTGGTTAAAAACTGTAGATGTAATTTGGATGCAAATTAAAAAAAAGAATGGTGTTTACCATGGCAATGCTTTGTCAAGTAAACACACTAAGGAGGTCTTGCACAAATATTCCTGTAGATCATCATATATATCAAATTTGACCTTAACTGCTCACATGCTTTGGAAATAATTGGCTATAAATGGTTTGGGTAAAATGTTGGTTACCAGTGCAACGCTTTATTTTGAGAAACACAAAAAACATGTCTCAATGTCATCACATACACCAAGTTTCATTTCAATTGCTTAAAAACTGTAGGAGGAGTTCGTGACGCAATATTTGCAACTTTCTTGCAAAAATATGGGGTTACCACCCGACCAACATCACCCTGATTCCTGTATACCCTCTTATACACTACGTGTATGCGGGGGTATAATGATAAGAAATATAAAAACAAATTCAATATGGTATTATCCGTTTGAAAAAACCGTAGTTTCCATAGAAAGTAGAGTCTCTGATTACATTTTTGGTCACTTCCTTTACGTGTTCCCTCCATCCCAATTGACAATCAATGGTTGTGCCGAGATACTTGTACGTTTGAACAATTTCAATATCGCATCATCTATACCGATTGGACAGTCAAATGGATTTGAAATCATTTTCTTTCTGAAATCAAAGACCATTTTTCCCCACATCTAGATTAAGGTAGTTATCTTTACAATACCGAATTAATGTGTCTACCACATTTCTGTATTCATTTTTATTTTCTTTAACAAGTCCAACGATAGCAGTATCATAATCTGCCTATTTACAAATATACAGAGTTTGAACGGCATATACAGTCATTTGTGTACAAGATAAACAGTTAAAGGGGATAGTAGTGGATCCCATTGGAAAGGTGCTGCCTGGTGTAAAACTGTTTTCAGGAAGTGATGGTGTTAAATCTTCACCTCAATTGTAGGTTGCAGTAGGAGGAGTCCATGTAGCTATAGAAGTATTCATACCAGGGGCAAGTCAATATTGAAGGGACAGTCAGTCAAAACAGGATTCTCCTGATCTGAAATAAAATAAGATTGAAGGAGAAAGGCAATGGCATGAAGTAATATAGGAGAAAGGAAGGTGGTAGGATTGGATGAAAGGAGGGATGAAAATGGGAAGAAGGGAGGGGAGAAGAATGGAAGAAAGGAGTGGGAAAAGTAAGGATGAACAATGATAGAAATAGTTTTAAGGAAGAAACATTTCAGTCACCATCAATGCTCCATTACAGAAGCAAATTATAATAGATATTATCTTTATTTGCACATAAAAAGGCATATTTACATACATATAAAGTTAAGAAAAAAAATACATTTGAACATACACAGACAGGGAAAAAAATAAAACATAAGTGCATGTAACCATAAAAAATACACATCTGATAATTGAACACAAACTGACAATATTTTTTCATGAAATAAAATATACTAACTGCAGAATAGAAATCGCTGCTATGTTATGGTTAAATTCTTCTTATTGAAGAAACTGCAATTATAGTTGAAGAGGGTTTTGTACATGAGCAGCAATTAAGTTTCTCTTATGTATCTTTTGTATGTTTTATTAGCCTTTGCACATTCATGAACTGTGTACTGTTTAAAAAAAAATTGAGACGAAATACCTGTAATCAACACAATAGGAAACTTTCCCGTAATTTGAGAATGGAACTGACTGCTAAAGTTGATTTTGAAGCTTTTCTTAATACATGAGAGCAAACATTTCACTTAGTCTCTCCAAATTTCTGCCCACTACATTACTGTTCCAAATCAATGTATTCCAATCTTATACCCGCAGCTTACCAATGACGGTGATGAGGAAGGTGCAGGTGCCTGAGTTGTTGTAGTTGTCGGTCGTTATATACTGTACGATGGTCTGTCCAGGCCCAAACTGGTTGCCGGAGGAAGCGTTGGAGGATAGGTGTAGTTCACAGTGTTGTCCCTGACCGAAGGGTTTGCCTAGGTAACAATGGCAATATCCATACATATATGATTTTTTGGGGCTGAAAACACAATTTGTAATCTTGTATTGAAATTCTACATGAAATCACGTTTTTGAGCAATTTCTGATGCAACACGCACATACATAATATGTGTAACTCTAGAACCATGTCACGAAAATAGTCTTAAAAGATGCAGTAGATTCATAGGAAAAAATTGATGAAAAATTGCGGCGAGAGTCCAAATTGTAACTTGACCTGTAACAATTTCAGTGTAACAATAAGGCTAAGCCTAACATAAAAATTATATTTTTCAACTGGAACTTGGTAATCATGCCAAAACCATTTCGCATGTATTAGTCTAGCCTCTAGGTAGATCCAAGTAAGACTTTAATCATAAATAATGAGCAATTAGTCTTAGACCTCAAGTGTTTATAGTTACAATTATGGAATGCTGTTCCGTGTTCACAATTGGGGCACAATTTTGCTGAAGTACCACATGATTTAATTTTTGAAAAAGACCAATTGACACCGCGATTTGGAAATAAACGTTTAATACTCTAGTAATACTGTTCTGCACATGGTTTCACACACCTGCATGGTTTCACAAGAATACCATCTCTAGATCTAGCTCTAGACCAGTCTAGACTAGTAAAGTAGAAGCTTCTTTTTGAAATGTGAGAAATGTTGTCAATTTAACAATTTGAGTGTAACTTAAGGCTAAGCCTAAGATAAAAATGAAGACCGGACAAAATGTGTCTGTAATTTAGGGCATCCCATCTGATCTAATACAAAGGTGTTGTGATTCCGAACGGGTCCCAACATAGATCTATCGGGGAAATTGCACTTTTCCTACAATATCACTGAAGCCCGAAGTGTTAAAATCGCTAGGGAGCACGTTTTGGGCCCCTAAAATCTAAAATTAGAGCCTAAAACCCTCAATTTGCTGAGAATATTTAGAAAGTAAACAAAAAATATGGAACTACGGTATTTTCATGTCATGACGTCACAGCTTACGTTCTACGACTTTCATATACCGGTATACGAGTTCCGTATGTTTGAATCAGATGTCCTCATAAACATAGATCTACTGCAGTCTTAACTTACCCTTGAAAATGTCTACCAAATTCTCCATCCCCCATTCCAGGAGTTTTTGCGTCACAAATTCGTCCATGTCGGCCAGGTTGTACAGCTAGCTAGTTCCCTAGCTCAGACTTGGCGCACCGGTGCAGCGCAGGTATATTATGCATGCCTGCATGTACGTAATGCATACATAATATGCAGCGCAGCGAAGACTTGTACAATTTGTATTTTTACCAAAGATGCTTCACGCGCAAAGAGGAATGGGCCAATAAGCGATCGCGCTTGTTCCCAAAGCGCATCAAGGGAAACCCGTTTCATGTAACTATATTTCACTCAGTTATTCATCAATGACAGATTATTAGTATAAGGGACAAAATGTAACTGGAAAGTAACTGATTTTCAAGTTAATTTCACTTGACTGGGAAATACAGTCAATCATTTAACTAGATTGTTTTTAGAGTGCAGAACCGGAAGTATACACCCCAAGAACGATCGATCAAATATTGGTATCATGAGGCGATATCGCTTGATATCGGCTATATGCGATAGGGAGAATTACAAAGAAGAAAAGTGGGTTATTGAAGATTTAAAACTATGCACCTACATATGTTAGCACATAAATGTCTGTCCACATATTACATACCTTTGCATGAAATTTTCATCACGGATGGATTTGAACAAATTGCGTATTTAGGGGCGATGTGTGCAATGTTATTTCTCACAAGGGCACTCTTATTAATGGCACACTAATGCAATGAGAATTCACATGGGAAACGTAAAAAAAATACCTAATGCCCTAGAAAGGGTATAGATACTGTGAGAAAGACCACGGGTAAAATTAGCAACATATTTGAAATAACACTATTTTGCAATAACCATTGTCTCTTTGATGTACAGAAACAAAAGAAGAAAGAAGAAAGTACTATGACAAGATGTAGGAATTTAATGAGATTATTTGGCCAGTAGATATAATCACTTGTTGCAGTGAAAATGTAAGTTAAATCTTAGTGGGTGCGCTTTTTCAGTGCCTTTTTATGGCAAGGAATATTGACATCTTGAGTATTTTTCTTCAAAGATGTATTGATTCGTATGAGGATTTAGTCATATAAATTTATAAATAACCACTGTTCAGAAGGGTTAATTTATGTGCATTTCTGCTCAGCTTCATCTGTAAAAATGTAATTTTGTATAAGTAACATTCAAATCATTAATACATTTGATCTTCTGGTAAAGGACTTCTAATGTAGGTATGTGGGTATAGTTTTTATCAGGCAAAATTTTGTGTGGCATTTGTTAATCAACTGTATTTAAACATTTAGTTATCTGTTAATGCAACATGGCAAATTAGTCCATTCACATTTAGTAATAGTAGTTTTAAAATTAAATTTTAATAAGAAGGAAATGATTTAACCCTACTGAACTCAGGTCGTGGAATTTTTGTGTCTGAAGGGGGCACATTGCATTCCCCAGTCTTGGCCAATATTAATCGATGATGAACTATAAAGTTTTACATTCAGATCATAGAGCAACTTGTAATTGGTACTCTGATATAATAATTGGTACTCTGAAGTGCGTACTATGATGCAACTGCTTTTATCAAAATGTGCAAATATTACAAATTATAAGCGGTTTCATAGAGATTTATCATAGCATATGCAAGTGTCTGTTTCATTAATTTGTATTACATCACACTAATTATACTTTCTGTGATAAGTCCCTACATCATATGCTTGGTAACTCTCTCCAGGTATTTTGGTAGGTAAACAATGACCTGAAATATAGTGTGACATGTATCAATGTAGTTATAAAATGTATTTTATTTTTCATAATGCTTTGAAAATTTATTTATGACATCTTCAGACCTTCAGAAGTAGACCTGTGTGTGACTATATCAGGCATTTCATATTTGTGTCACGCGAGTCACGCATGCCGTGTCTTACGAGACACATGTCAGGGTATAGATGATTGATTTACTTGATCAAGTATTGAATTCGGCTCCAATATGTGACTGCCCAGCTCCAAACCAACCAAAAGTCACAGATTATGATTCTCTGTAATAGACCAAAATATGTCATTTGGGCTGACCAACTCAAATTTTCAAAGTTTGTCTGATCTGAAAGAATAATCTTTTCTCTTTCTACCATCAAAATTTGGTGGCTTAATATGAAACTGAAATCGAGATATTGGCAGTTTTTTCTGGACCGTATGTTTCGGACATGTGCATTTGCATGGCGCACCTGAGTGAACGTAATCTTTAAATCCTCTTTTCTCCCTTTTCTGTGAAATTGCACCTCCTAACTCTCTCGTGTTACAATCACTTTTTGAATAGGTTAGGATGGACTGATTTTAACAAGTTATATATCATTTTAAAGCTAAGAGCTTACTCTTTAAAATTATGAAGAAAAGTGAAAATTAATTTTGGCCTACTTTTTGTGGGTTTTGAGCTGGGCGGTCACATATTATCTCGGTTTTGATCTATACCCTTGTTTGCGACTTGTGTGACGTGGAGTGGCTGATATTGTCTTTGTCATTCCAATGTGATGGATGTAGTAATAAATTTTTATGTATATTATATTTTGGTACAATTTTGTGTTAGTAGAGCAATGGAAGCTATGCCTTGCAGCTGTCAAAATTATTGTAGTGAAATCATCAATAAAATACTGATTATTCTCATGATATACTACTTTGTTTACAATGTGGCCTCTGTGCTTTCTGTAACTGTCAAACCTGCTCAAGCGACCACCTGTATAGAAAGACTACCTTTCTATAAACACCACAATTTTTGTTTCACTTAAAAAGTGAGAAAAAAAATTAGAAATTTAACAGAATCCTGTCCACATTATCAAGTCTGCCAATGGCTGCCCACTGATTTTATTCTTTGTGAGACAATGTGTTATTCTTGTTATCCATTAAAATTCACATCTTTCTCGTAATTTAGTAACTTAATCAAAGCAAACATATTAGAAGTAACAACATAACGTGATTCATAAAAAAAGTAACAATATAATGTGATTCATTAAAAAAAAATTGCTAGTTATTGGAAAACTTGGATCAACTCGTTAGCTAAACACATCAGTTAGCCACAGGCAAATACAAAAGTTCCCGGATGTGTACAACATTTTTCCTCATTGTACAACATTTTCCGATGTACCCTCTCGTCTAACCACAGCGCGTATATGCGCATTCCTTTGCGCGCGGGATACACATTAATAACACAGTGCTTAAAACCCCCTATTTAGATAATAATGCACAATGCACTATACTTTATGCATTACGGCACTGTTATTTTCTTCATTATTGCTGTTAAATGTGAAGTCAATGTACTTTTGAGTGGAAATTTTCATACTTGGAATGCTTAAACAATTCCCTTTGTCTCTAGTATTATTTTGGCAGCAGTGAGAACACAGTTAAACAAAAGAATGGTACAGAATGTGTGCACTGTGCAGTGGGTGTTGGGGGGGGGGTATTCATCTAAATAAATGTAGCCGTATGTGTAAGTGCAAACAGGCACGGTTCTAGACCGAAAAATTTAGGGGGGCTACTGGGGGCTTCATTCGCGGCCAAATCCTAGGTACAAATTTTTTCTCG
>JZLH01S0563689.1:0-15626 GCA_001188425.1 Eucidaris tribuloides
TCCATGGTTTGTCGTACGAAAATTCGCTTTACGATCTAGCTGCAGATACTTTGCGACTCACCTGGCCATAAATCAGTCGTTAACTCAATCGCAGTTAGTCGTAACTGCTACTGTCCGTAACAATGGCTCTAAAGCAAAGCATTCATTTCGTGCACCTCGTTTTGCCGTACCATGCGACTTAAATAACTTATAGCTGAAAAAAAGTATTGTTATCACGCTTTTTGGCCTTTGATATGTGACCCACAGTCCATGTGCCATCTTCTTTCTTTTCATGGAATGTACAATGTAAAGCAAAAAGCGTAACAAATGCTTTTATTCATTTGATAATTGTGTTCTTAGTCATGGTACTCAAAGATGATGAGTAAGTAGTCGCTATGCTGTAATGTATTATATTGAAAAGGGATAAGTCAAAGTTTGTTTTGAACTTGTTTGTGCATAAAACGCCTCATTGCTGCGCACAAAGCCTTTTGTTTTAGGATTCTGCGTTTTTGGGACGCACTGGATATGCAGAGACATCTGTGGCATTTGTCCATTATCAGGTACTTGTTTTGGATTATATTTTCGTTTAATAAGTTCTCTCATTAGTGTTCACATGAGATGTTTAACCATGGAATTTATATATTTAATTTACTTAATGACTGGGGGTAACAGACTCTACGCCAATGCACAAAACAAACATGATAAAATATCATAATAATGTTAGCTAAAGCATAGGATTGGTTGTTCATAGGATGTATCTTGATTACTAAATTATTATTCGACATCTGGCGTACTGGCAGATTAAAGTACATTGGCCCATAATTTCTCCATTTCTCCCATAAACATGCAAAAACGTATTTCTTAGGACAAACCAATAATGGTAAAATATTTCACAAAAGGGCAAAATATGAGTTAACTCATGAAGCTCTTGAACTTTTTCAACTAAACCTAATTAAAGTGTAAAGTTGAATTGCCTTTTTTTTTGGGGGGGGGGGGGTGTCTTTAATTGTATAATACTTAATTGTTTTGATCATTTATATAGCGCATTTCATTATGGTACTATATCTTAAAAAAGCCAGTGCATTGATCATTTAATTTTCACATCTAGGTCTTGATCTTTTTTTTTGTCTTTACGGGTATGAGTGTATGTAAATGTGATGGGGTATATGTTTGTGTTGCATGATGAGTATATGTGGTCTTGTTGCATATGTATGTGGAGCTGTACTTATGTGTTGTGTGTATTGCGTACATGTGGGCGTGTGTGGATGTGTGTGCTCTTGTGTGCACGTGTTGTTGCAGTGTTTGTGTTGTATGTGCGAGTATTAAGTAATGGGTTTGTGTGTTTGATGTGTATGTGTGCGTGCATGCATAATTTATGTGTATTAATGTATGTAATGGAGTTATTGATGGTGCATCACGTAAATAATCGTGATAGGGAATTATGATGTATTCGTACAGTGTATGTTGGTCATAGAATGGAGCCAATAAAGGTTGGTGATTTTTTTGTTTCTATACGTAGTCGTGGGCAGTTTTGTGGTTGTGAACTGTAAGAATAATGAGGAGGTGTTATGTGCTGTTTTGTGTTTGTGTGTGTGTGTGTGTGTGTGTGAGGTTGTGTGGTGTGTCGTGTGTGGTGTGGTGTAGGCTGTGTGTGGGTGATGTGTGTGGGTGTGTGTGTGTGTGTGTGTGTGTGTGTTGTGTGTGTTGTGTTGCGTTGTGTTTGTGGTGTGTGTGTTGTGTGTCCGCCCGTGTCCCATATTTCTGTACATGTATATTTATGAGTTCGCGTAGGGGTCGTTTGTGAATTTGTGTGTGTTTGTGTTCGTATACAAGTGCGTGTGTTATGGTGAGCGTGTGGGTGGTGTGGCATGCGTGATTCTTGGTGTATGCAAATGCTGCATTTGTGTTGCTTGCCTGTATGTGTGTGCATCATGGATGTACATGTTTTGCCCCTCTGTATCGGTTCCTTTATAAATCTCAATGGAGTGACTGTCGGCGGGTCTAAGGGGCCGAGGCGTGAGTTTCCTGGTGAGCGGGGGTGCGGGGGTCGGTCGACTCGCGCCCCTCAATGAATATATTTGCGCGGGACTAAACATATTTCTTTACCCCCCCCCGCCCCCATTAATTTTGACAATTGAAAGAGTTCATAATATGCAGTGCAAATTTAAAAGTATTGGAATAGCACTATAAACCCATAACGATGGTGTAAAGATACCTATTAAAATCACACACAGATGTGGTCGATTTTCGGCGCTTTCGCGCGCAACATTTTTGTGTTACATTTTGGTTGCGCCGCACGAATCAGAGACCGAGAAAATTTGATTGGTACATGTGTTTTACTTATGCCCCTCAACCGAATACCTGGATCGACGCCCTTGCCTAATGAGATCCGCTTTGTATGGTGAATGAGAATTTCACATTTTTGCATTTGAATAGTTCTGGCCCGTTAAAAGCCAAGGAGTGTATTATACATCTGCATGCCGTATAAAAAAGTGTCAGGATGAATGATGTTAGTTGTTTAGACTGTTGATTATACCTTACTTCACCCGCATGAGGTGTTGACGCCTAATGGCAGGTATATTTTCGACGTAGCTACCCAAGTGGGGCTAGACAGAAGAATTTTGCTCACTGAGAGTCCCCACTGCTGTGAACTCTACATCAAATTTTCCTTGCGATCCCAATTCGGGGGGGAATGCAAGAAAAAAAAACAACTGCGTAAGCCATATTTACTTGTGTACGTATCATTCCTTGGTTCAGTTCCGTTTCCGATGGTACAAAATACAAGTTATGACCGTTGTGGAGTTTATAGAACGAATATTTCGACATTCTATACCCAGCCAGAGGGTTGCATAACGATATTTGCAGTGGTTACAGGCGTTCACTCTCCCGCCGCGCCCTCGTAGCTGGCACGGAGTGACAATGGTGGCTAAAAACTCCCCTTTTAGGAACTTTGAGGCGTTTGCGATCTGGACAGTTAAAGTGAACATGATACAAACTGCTGTGTGATTTTATTTATTTTTTTCTTTTCGTTTTTTTTTTTTTTGGGGGGGGGATGGGAAGGGTGTTTGTTTCGTCAGTGCATTAAGGATTCAGCGGGCGATCGATCCATTGTTTCGGATTGGGGGGGGGGGGCAAAGTGAAAAAAATGCCCAAAATTTTCGGGCGGCGCATCTGCGCGCCAAATACATAAAGCAAAGTTTTGCGCGCAAAGTGCACGAAAATGACAATTTGTATGTTTTAACAGTATGTTTATGCGCGGTTTAATGGTTTTATAGTGGTTTCCAATGCTTTCTCAAAGTTGCGCAATGAATATTATGAGGTTTGTTTTTTTCAGTTGTCAATATTGGGTCGTGGAGGTGGGTCGAAATCGATATGTTTGCCCCAGATATTTTTGATGGTGGGGGGCGATTGCCCCTCCTATTGACAAAACAGGATTACCGCTCCCCCCCCCCCTCGGCCTTTTCTTACTCTCCGGATCTGACGCCTCTGAATGAATTCGCAGTAAGTGTACATCTCCGATTTTGAGTGAAATGTTTCATTTTCCGTTTGAGAATTATAGATTTACCGTTAGCATGTATTAATGTCTGATTTAATCTTACATATATTACCTCTGCCAAACGAGAGTTTTGAAAGGGGTTATTGGAATCATGCGTACGGTGGGAGGTCGCGTCCAATTTCTTGTGGAGTTACACTACTTTCCTCAGTTTTTGACCAGGCGACTCCGCTCCCACCCAAGAGCTTGTCTGACACCCCCCCCCCCCCCCCCCCCATGCCCGCTTTGCCCCCCCCCTATGCTAATAAAATTTGTCCAGCAACACTATAGTCTTGGGCGAGTATGTGCCGACCATTTTTCGAATGTGCCAGAAATTGCGTTACATGGTATATGAGCATATCATGGCAAAAAGAGTAAAACAAGGGTTAAAACCACGTCGTTTTAGTTTTTTTTTACCATGCCTCACTGAAATTTTGCACACTCATTGGTTTGGAGCGTAAGATGTGCAAGGATATAATTTCGTGTGTAAGAATTTGCGTTGTCATAGTAACGACATAATTTCATCAATAAAATCATGGTTAGCAGTCCTGAGGACTAGGACTATTCCAGTTTTTGACCAAATTGTCATAAAATTTGGTACCACATTGGTCTTTGTGGGCAAAATGGCAAGAACTATTTTCGAATGTGTCGGGAAATTCCGTTTGCTGATTGATAATGGCACACGTATGCGCAAAAAATCAGGGAACGTGATGTCTGGCGGTGGGACGGTACTAAGAACCTTCAGTTTGATATGTTATAGTACTATATGTTGTTAACGCGACAAGATTCTTTCTTGTTGGATTTGAAATGGGTGTTGTTAGAATCAATAATTTATTTTGTTGATGATACATGTATGATTATGTTAAGCGCCACCGGCTGATTTACGATGTGTATAATTTTTTCATTTTAGCCTACATTACACATAAATTGACTTTTACCATAATATTAATACTGTGTCAGTAATGGACAAGAAAAAACAAAACAATATACCAAAACAAATAGTTCATTATGTTTTCCAGCTGCCTGTGCTTGTCTATTGGCCTCATCACTAAATTGATAGAATAATTGTCTGTCTCAGCTAATAAAAAGTGTACCTAGCACGCTATAGTATCCTCAGTTTATTTACCCCCCCCTCAAAAATAATACCGTGCTAATAAAATCAATACATCCCTTCTCTCCTTCATTTCGTATCTTTTTAAAAAATAGCAATACAATAAATGATTTAAGATAAAGTATGTTACCTACCTTTCCGTTTGTCAGCTTGTGGAAAAACAGATAAGAAATACAAACAAAAATAATTCATTTTGCGCACAACACCCGACCCCCCCCCCCGCGCTATGGTCTGCTTGTTTTGTCCCACAGGTCCCCCAAGGAAATTACTTCCTTATTCCACGCTGCTGATTCCTGGTATTTCCTTCTCACAAATAACTTTGGGATTAAACAAGATAGAAGCAATCACTTCTTCTACCCATTCCCACCGCACCACCTGCACACACACACACACACAACACACAACACACACACACCACACACACACACACCACACAAACACACACACACACACCACACACACACACCACACACCACACACACACACACACAACACACAAACAACAAGACACCCAACACAACACGGCACCACCTGCACACACACAAAATATGTGCCCTTTTCTTGTGTCAGAAAATATGAATGATTACATCGCGATATATTTTTACCCAAATTGAAAGGATGTAGTTTGTCCAGCTAATTATACATATCTGTTCAATTTAACATTGCTTAACTCATCCAGCGATTCCTTCGGCAGTGTTGGTACAAATACCTTACAAGTTAGCAGCAGTTTTTTTTAAGCAGTAGGCAAAAGCTCCCTTAATTATACAGTGTAGACTACTCAGAACCATGTTTTTCTTTAATTTTGTAATATCTTGTTCTCTTAGAAGTTTAGGTTTTTTGCGGAGAAAACTGCAATAAGTAGTTGTAGCAGGTCACGGAACATTACCAACTATAAGCAAAATAGTGCGGTCACGTGGCACAACAATTATTACATTAGATGATAAACCTAGACAAATGGAATTGATGTTTGTAGATCGAATGAAGATTGATATGAGGATTCGGAAAAAGACGATAATGACTTACAAGGAATTTTAACACATGAGACATTTATTGTCAATGCAGGGATATAACTGCAAAGTTTAATAATGCAATGAAGTATGCAATATGAATTGAAGCTGTTCTTCGGAATGATATGTAAATTTACATACGTTTACAAATTGGCTTGATGACAAAATATAACGTAACCGCAATTTAACATAAAGACTTTAATTTACTTTACGGACTGATAAAATTACTAATTATCTGAAATGGGAAAAGCAATGATGTTTATAATCTAGATTTTTTCAAAAAGTACCAACTATATGAGCTATATTTCTTTTAACAGAAAAATGGATCTCCGATGTTCAGATTCTGTCCATGTCACTTGAAGAGTTTCTTTTTTACAACTTCTTCTCAGCCACTTATAGGTCAGTGACCTTACGCCTCCTTAACCAAAGTTAACCAGTTAAGTCGTACAAAATTAATGTTAAGAAATTAATTGTCAATCTAGCCATAAAAAAGAGTGACGGTGAACAAATGGATGACTCTTAAAGCCTTGAAACATTTTGTCTGCCAAATGTGAAATGATAATTACGAAACACCAAACTACTAAGACAATACCCGAAAATGTTAAGTTTCCAGCTTTGGAACAAGTTGTAAGTACATACTTGAAGATTCTTCTGTTGGCAAGACGATTCTAAAAACTGCTTGCTCAATAGGACTTGCGAAAAAGAAGAATACAGTCTGAAAACGTTCTGACTGTGCCTCACTCTAAGCAATCTTTTGTTTGAAGCTGTTTTATTTACAGTATACATAAATACTCAAAATAGGACTTATCACTGCCTTATACGTGTGTTCTGGAAAAAATATTGTGCAAGTAAAAGCGCCGCTCTTTTGGTAATTATTAAAATACTCTTGTGGGCATGATGCTTACGGTCCACGTGAAGTGATAGTCTTAGCTTTTCAAAATACGTTAGTTTGTTAATTTGCTTTGTCTTAATCTTAAGATATGTTCAAATTGAGTAAGAAGGTAAAATTGGCAATTGTGTCGTTTTACTAAAATCCCTTGTAAAATTGACACAATTTGATCTCCACATTCTGTATTTACATTATATCTGGATTAAAACAAGCAAATTAAACAAAAATAATGGATTTGAAAGCTAACTTCGCTCCTGATGCGTGCATGCAAAGCATTCATGTCGACCGCGGTATTTTTTTTTTCTCCATTGCCCGAAGAGGGACGCTTTTCACTTCATTTTTGAGACATCTGCTGCAACACGTCACAAAAATTGATCAAGAGAAAACGCCTCTTGACAGTAGAGAAAATACTATTGTGAACACATGTTTACGTCAACATTTAAGTGCAACACTTCTCGTAGCTTTAAGATGCTTTTTTTGTTTTTGTTGAATTTGCTTGTTGTTAATCTCGAGGGAAAATTATTCTTTGTAAAAACAAAACGGCGGAATCACAATGTGTGTCATTTTTACGGGAAGCAGGTCCTGATGCGTATTATGGCTGTAGTAAGTGACCATTTGTCGATTTTACCCTTTCGTTGTTAAACTAAAATTATCTCAGATTAAAACAAGGGCCAAACTGAACAGAACACGGCATCTATAGCTAAGTTATGCCTTGATGGTGATGAAGCATGACGTCACATAAATTTTCTAGCATTAGCTAAGAGGGCACTTTTGATTGCACAATTTTTTAGACCACACTGTATATCACCAGAGATCCAACCACAAAGCTACAGGATGAAGGACATTGTTGAAAATTAGTTCATTGACGTATGACCCCTGACCATTCAAAGCATTTTGGTCCAAAGTACAGAGCGTTTTTGTCCTGCCCTTTTGTTTCACTCGTAGTCCTTGTTCTGTACATTCTCGTTTTGTTGGTTCCCCCCCCATAGCGACAGATAAATGGAACGACTAATCTGAAACATAATGCCCTTTTACCATGTTCACTGCACCATTGTCTGAATTAAATTACACCTGAGGTGGCGCACAAGGGTAGGTAACCCATTTTCCCACTTAATCTGAATTTGGTCTCTTCTGCTTTCCCTCACGGTAACACTGCATTTCGAGGTTTCGTTTTGGTAGACTGGTGAGGCACCCAACAGTTCCAATGCCATATGGCTGAACGCTGGCTCGAACATGGTGAACGTTTCTGCTCATCGCTGTGATGGGTAGGGATGGATGGGAAACGCTGCTTAAACATCTGCAAGTTCTCTATGAATACAATATAGAAAGAAATTCTAAGACTGTTGATTATAGGAATGGAGCTTAAATAAAAATACTTCAGGCAACTCAGAAAACTAACAGGATGAACAAGATGTTGATATTTCACCCTGCCGGAGGTCGTTGCGCAATGGTACGTTTTACTAACGCAACTATACTCGAGGCGGTTACCAAGAAAAAATTATTACTAGGGTTCCCGCTGTTGTTAACTGTAACTCAAATTTCAGTTGTGTCCAAATTGCCACACATGGCCGTACGACTCGTATTACTTTTGTCACAAAGTAATGAAGTGGCTTGTTATCATTGCAGTCGTAGCTCAGAATTTGCTCTGTAATTCACCTTTCTTAACAAAATGTATACGCTGTAAATATTAGCTACAAAAGAGCTAGCTTTAACCATACCTCGACATATAAAAAATTTGAAAATGAAAGGAGCTCATTGCTTCAACATTTTTCAATTTTAATTTTTCAAAGATCTTTCTGCCCATTATCATTTGAACAACAATTTTGTCCAGGGTTGTGGACAGAATCATTAGATCCCTTCCATGGGCAAAAATTTGATTCTGTTTTTTCTCCAGTGAGGGGTAATGTATCCGGCGCGTATGTGGTCCGGCCAAACGTATAGCTTTGTTAGGACCACTTACACAGTAGTCGTGAAATTGCGGAATGCAAGGAAAATGTAAAATACACTGCGTACCGCATATGTCTCAATCGTGCGATGGACTTCTCGCGATGCTCCACACTAGCTTCATTTTTTGTGTAGATTGATTTTGTCTATCATGCCAGTAAATGGATTCTTTTGGAGATTTTCATGTTTAAGTTGTCATTTGATTCTGACATTATAATAGACCCATGACTAACCGCAAGGATAGATGAACAAATTTCGGGGGTATCTGTTAGGCATACGTAAATCACAGTACGGGATATAGCCACCCAGGTAGGCTTGAAAAGCGTGACCTTTACTCTTGGGAATGCTGTTATAGTATGTCAATAAGCATACAATAGTAAAGATAAAAATGGCGAAACAGTGATATAAGTAACACACTTACGCCGAGTTCGAATCGACGCCATTTGTAGAATATTTCGCGAGCCGCTATAATTCCTTCGCGGATCATGTCCAGTTGTACATGTAACGTTATAAGTGGCAAGTACGTCGTCGTACGCGTTACAAAGCGCGCTAATCCAATTGGAAGTTTTAAACGCGAATATACGTGCGTCGGGCAGTAACACTCCCTTGCTAACATCCTTCTGATTGGCTATGGCTAGGTATCGAAGTGAAAAAATTGTTTTCTGTTGCCGGCTGCGGGGAATATAATACACTTCCTATTGTTAAATGATCAAGTTAGATTTAACCCATTCAGTACCGGATACGTGGGAGTGCATCAGTGGTGAGATTTCGAGCAAACATACTCTTGCTTGTGCGCTGCGTGCAAAATCGCTAAAATCAAGAAGTGTGTCTATTACCATATGAACTCGACTGCAAATAACAATTGCACATTGGACAAGTGAAATCAATTTATTTCGTTATTTTTAAAGTGCACGACCGGTTTAGGTATTAAGTTCCCCCTCCCCTTAGTAAGTTTTGTACTATCATGAAAATGTTGAAAATTGTGACCCCCCCCCCACCACCACCACCACCACCCCACGCCCCGACGCCATATACTTGTGGTTAAAACCGTGATTTCCGGAGCAGAATTGAGTCACTCACATTCATGCAGTTGGCTGTGTGCCAACTAGTATGTCGAAATGTGTTCATTACGACATTCCGTATGTCGACATCTGTTCATTTCAACATTCCTTATGACGACATTTAGTCATTTCAACATTTCTTATGACGACATTTGTTCATGACGACATACTGATGTTTTGCTTGGGATGTGTTTTTCTTGCTTTCTACTTATTCTTTTCTTCCCTGTGTTTGTTTCATATTACAAGCTTGCAGATTCTTCAGTGATAACGTACATCTAACGCACTTTAACAAATAATGTGCGCGTCATAATTTTGTGCAACAGGACAGGATTGTGATTTAGAGTTATGCCTAACGACATGATATGAACTTTTTAGAATTAAAGTCGCTCTCGACAAGGGCATCAGTGTCAACCAATAACTCTATCCACGGAACTGGTGAGTCAAGCTTCTGTACCGGTGTGGGGAGGATTGTATTCAGGCTCATGCAGGTTTTAGCGTTGCTTTAAAAGATAATACAATATTCGCCTATATATGCAATCACAGCTTCAATAGTCATGTATTTCGGCAGTCAAAACTTCTAGGAGCTGAGTCACATTTGACAAAATTAGATGTGAGTTTTACTGCCAGCTTTCAGCAGTTCAGTGCACAAGGTGAAACTCGTGTGTTCGGACGTACGTGACCTAGACATTTAATTGAAGCAAGGACAGTGTCGAAAATGTAATATCTGATATGGCTGAAGAAAGAGAAACCAAACCTTCACAGAGCCTGGTGTGTCCTCTGTGCCTGGACACATTTGAGAATGCCAAAATCCTGAGTTGCGGACATACATTTTGCCGTAAATGCTTGGAATCTTACGATGAGATTCACCGTGACTTAGATCACATAATCTGTTCAATATGTCGGAAATCTACCAAGTTTCCTGAGGGCCGTGTCCACGGTTTGCCTCCAAACGTTACCGTCAATGGACTTGTCGATGAATTACGTAGGCCTATGACACCTGTTGGAACTGCTGCTTTTCGCGAGGTTTGTCAGAAATGTACATTTTGTAATTTGCATCTTGAGGCGCTCATGTTTTGCCATGACTGTCATCACTATATGTGTGAGGATTGCTATAGAGGACATGAAAGAATGGCTAACTTGTTTGCAAGACATCATGTTGTATCAGTACAAGATGTTCCCAGAAGAAAGGAGAAAATTGTGAAGCAGGCTGATAAATGCCCCACCCATAAACTACAGAAGCGGGATTTTTTCTGCGACGACTGCAAAGTCCACATCTGTCGAAAGTGTAGCATTCCTCATCGAGAGCACAAAATAAGAAATCGTGATGAGTTTGGGAAAGAGATGCAAGAGAAGGTGGATGATCTTGTTGAACGAAGCACCAAAAAGAAAATATATATTGCGAGGAATATGGACACCATGGAAGTACGCAGATGTGCGTTGAAATCTACTATTGAGAAATTTAAAGTCGAAATTTGTCTGGCTCGTTGTAAGAAAATTAAGCAAATGCAAGAAAGTGAGAAATTACTGATTCAAGAACTTGATAAATTTCAGAAATTCCTTGAAGGAAAATTGAATGATTCAAAAGAAATTCAGCAACATATTTCATCTCTTATCGGAAGGTCTGTGATGGTGGTATCAAATAATCCCCTTGCCAATCTGGAAAGAGACAGCCTGGAAACACACAACCACCTCTGTAAAGAATTGGATAAGATACTGAAGGAAAGGTTTGATGAGGAGTTAGCAGACCGGGTTCTTAACGCTGCAGAGAAGTCACAATTTGTGCCTGCTGGGGATGGTGTCATTGACTTGGGGAATTTCATAATAGAAAAATTAGTCTTGGATGTGGTGAAGGAGGTGGATTTACAGAACTGGCCACGTGGAATGGCAGCAATGCCACATGAATGTGCTACATGTACTGTGAGTGGTAGTAACTATGAAGGTGCTATTGTGTATGGTATGGATGGTAGCAAGCAGCAACATCTAAAGAAGCAAGAAGACAACATGTGGGATATTGCATTTCTGTCTGATGGGAGGTCGGTTGTGTCTGTTGGGAAGGACAGGTTGAGAATGTACAATGCAGATGGTTCACAATCTGACATGCATTTTGTCATTCCTGAAACATGTGACTTCCCAGTCATCACCACAGACCAAAATGATAATATATGGGCTGTAAATGGGTCAAGAAGTATATACATGTTTAAGCCAACTGATTCTGCACCAACAACTATCATGCCAAGAGGTATAAGCAATGTATATAATCCGCCTGCAGATCTGTACAACAAAGTCAGGTGAAATACTGATATGTGCCTATTATGAAAACAGAACTTGTAGAACAGTAATTCTGTTTGACAGAGATGGTCATGTAGGCAGCACCATTAGCCAACCAAGTGGAGACCTGGTTGCAGCTGTTGACAGTCAGGACAGAGTGTACATCTCATGGGTTAAGAGGGGGAGGGTGTCCTGTCACTCACTCGCTACACTCTTGACGGCAGACATGTCAGAAGTAAGACTGAGTTTGAGGAGCTTAATTTGCCACTAGGGTGGTGGCGTTGGTGTTACATGCAGTGTTTAGGACCAAACATCATTGCTTTTTCCAGTGGCGAGAAGTTGTACTTCATCAAGGTGCCATACTAACCAATAAACACAGCCTACAAACTGCTGTAACTGATTTAAATCATACCACTATAAGTTACAAATGTCAGTTGGGAATGAAATATGTGGACATCTAAAAAGAGTCACATTATTATTTCTAGGTCATGAGCATGCCAGTGTTGTAAATTTTGAAGACAGTTTCATTTTTTAGGGATGTGTTAGATACGATTCTGAATTAAGTCTTGTTTCAATATGGACCTTTGCGTAGGCATAATTTTAAAAAAGAGAGTAAATCTTAAGTTAGATATTTGTGACCCATCACCACGGTACCCTGTAAAGTCGCACACCTCAAAGCAAAGGAAAGAATTAAATATCGTAATTTGGATGCAAAATATGAAAGTGAAGTTTGTTTTTAAAAAAAGTCAGCAGTTTTATGACCTTCACATCTTGAAAACTTTTTCATATTCATATTTTTCACCCAAAGCATTTTGCTCCTTATTTTTCTGTTTTTTGTGCGAAATCGTATTGACAGGTCATATTATAATTGTCACCCCCATTTCTCCTGAATCTGTTTAAGTTTCTTACATTTGAATTGCAAGGCATTGCAGGCATTAGTCTGATTTCACTTCTTATTAGAAACAGTATTCTCTTGGTTCCTGTGCATTTTAGCTTCATACAGAAATATTGTACAGTGAAGCTCGTATACATGTATGCATACGGGTAGATGCTTATATACTTCAGCAGTATGTTGAATAGGCCTATTTTCTTTTGACTAAATTTGTACAGCGATACATATATTAAATTGTTTAAATCGTGTAGGTTTGGAGAATGGGAATATGTGCAATAGTAATGGAACCCAAATTGTGATTATACATGTATAAACGTGTAAATTTCTGTTAGTAATTTATTTCATATAATTTGGGTTTCATTACGAAATAAAACAGACAATGCCTTAAAGGCTGTGATTTATATTTGCACATGAAATAAACCTGTCTTTATAGAAATAAACTAAAAATCATTTACAGTATGAAGAAAACGAAGTAAATGACACAAATTATTACTTCTCACAAAGCATTCGGGCTGAAAGTCAGTTTTTTTTAAAGAACCCGTTAGAAATTCAAATTATATAAAGTGTGAAACGAAAATGTTTGAAAATTGAATTGAAATTGAATTTTACACACATGAATCAGTACACAAGTCTGAAAACCGAATACGTGTACCTGGGACGTGTACCCTTTCTGGTGTGCCGAGCAGTCTATGCTGAGATTAGCTGGAGAAACAACTGGGTCTGAAATTCAGACTACCAATACACTCGCAATTTGATCAGACAGCCTATTGCCATATATTGGTGATAGTATATCAAAATTGTAGAACGTATTAATCCAAAATTCATAGCTCTGATTTAACGTACGTTTCTCAATGATATCTGAGCAAACAGGTTGCGGTCAGTGCAAACCAAGAACACCATCTTTGAGGTCTATATGTCTGGAATTATTTAGGTCTAGGTCTTTGACATCGCCACAGTATATTATACACACTAAGAAAAATAGGTTCAACTTAGACCAATGTCACAATGGGAGTACCCTTACGGGTGCAACTTTGCAACTTTCAGACCTTTAAAGGTGCAAAGTTGCACCTTAAATGGGCACCCAGTGTGAAAGGCGCGTGCTCCCAGTGTGACATTGCTAAAGGTGGAAAGTTGAAACTATTTTGCTTAGTGTGTATAGCTTCAGTCAACTTTCTAGGTCTCAGGTAACTTGTTTTGTACCAATACGAAAACTAAATTATCATTGATGTGTTCTGAAAACATAGAGAAGTATAAATCATGATCATTAGTTAAAATCTAAGTTGAATGTAAATTTTGTTTTAGAGAACTCCACTAAATCCATGCATGGCATTTTGGAGTAACCATTTCTGTTGGTTTAATTTTGCTTTAATTTGATTCATTTCATTTGTAACGAAAATATTTAAAATGTGAGAAGTGTGTGTTCATGTTTGGTATGTCATTGAAAATATTTAAAATGTGAGAAGTGTGTGTTCATGTTTGGTATGTCATTGTAAGTTTATCTCAATGTTGTTTGCAAACTTTTTTGGTTTTTTTTCTTTATAATAAAAGAAAGGAAAAGGTTGAGCCACCAAGGTGGAGCGAGAGTGAAACTTTAATAACTTCTGGACCGTTTGCTCATTCGCAACCAAACTTAGACGGTAGATGTCTTTGCAGGTACCCAATGTTATTGGCGTGTCAAAGGTCACGTAATGGTCAAAGATCAAAATGAGGTCAAATGTTAAAATATACCTGAAAGTTTCTACTGGAGTGGGTAAGTTTGCAATCGTTATTCTACGTGTAATCAAACTTGGATGGTAGATGTCCTGGGTAGGGACGTCAGTGTTATATTTGGACAAAGATCACATAAGTAGGTCAAAGGTCAAATGCAGTCAAGTATCTTTTACTAAAGGCTCATTTTCACGGGACTGTAAAAAATGTGCAAACATTAAGTAACTTAATCAGATGCATTATCTTAATGTCAGTTGTTGCAGTGGCATGGAGTACAGGATGTTAGAGGAAAATGAATACTGAATTCTATCACAAAACTGAACTAAACGTTGTATTGTGGGAAATCGTGGTGCCCTGTTGACAAAAGAGGTCGCTACTCCATTCTGTCTAGGCAGAGATCCTGTACCTGTATAAAAGTTTCCGTTCTGTGTACTTTTAAGAGATGTAAAATAAAGGGGAAAACCTTATATATTCTGGAGATGTTATCGCGGTTATAAAGCAAAGTACTCCGACTTGTTCTTGAATCTACAAGCTGTTGGTTCAATCGTTTAATTTTATGAAAACTCTCTTCCATACCTTTAATCATTTAGCTGTATATTTCTACAGGATGTAAACATGCATTTAAAAAACAGACATTTGTTGTCTAACAGGTTACCAGAGACTTAATAGTCCCCCTCGCACGCTGAAAAATTTTGAATACTCGATCACAACTTATTAAAGTTGTGAGTAGAGTACACTAGATATGTTCTGAGGTTATACTATTGCCGAAATCCTCAAACTAAGCCCTTCAGGGGAGAAATCTCTCATCCCGTGTACAAGAATTTTAACTATGGGAGTGATGAGTTAATTGTACTTGGTAACAGCTCTACGTGTCTTTGAACTATAATGATAGTTTGTGCAAGTGTATCTTCATACCTAAAATATTATTCGACAGTTGTGGTTTATGCAGATGAAAAAATACATTTGCCAGAGTATTTCAATTTCTTCCATTAAAACGAAAACCCAATTTTTCATACGACAATCAAAATAGTAAGATAATAAAAACAAATGGCGAAAAATGACAACTACATGAAGTGTGAGAGGTTTTTTTTTCAACTTACCAACTAAACAGTGCAAAGTTGGAATGAATGTTTTTCTGGTCTTTAATGTATAATACTTAATCGTTTTGATCAGTTATATAGCAATTCTCAAACATTTTGTATTATGTACAGGCTTTAAGGTTGCATGTGTTATACA
>JZLH01S0563700.1:0-10954 GCA_001188425.1 Eucidaris tribuloides
TAATTCATAAATGGTTTTTTTCTTAGTTCTCTTCCTAGGACGCAATCTGATTGCAGCACTGTGAGGCAAACACCCACTGTTCATTACAGTTGCCATCATGGACATGCTCATCCAGACACACACCCCAAATTACTGGCATCTTCTCATATGTTTTTCATCCCAATCCCGGGACTTTTGTCCTCTCAAATCTTTTTCCATCGTCTGGACGACAGCTGCCTAGACTTTTACTCTACTCCACGTTGGTGTTTTTTCTTCTTCCTCGAAAATATGAGTAATTGTCAGGGCTCCAGTCAAAAGAGAAAGTCATTTACTAAGAATCTATTTCGTCTTGCAAAAGAGAAATAAATGCCTGTTCGTGGAGATTTTAACATATTTTCAAGTTTTTGTGCATAAGAAGTACGCATATTTTTTTTTAGAAAAGGAAGAAGAACTGTGGTGCTCTGAGCTTTCCTTTAACAATTTGGTTTTGAGACAATTTTCATTTGAATAATAACATGCATTCTATCATTGACGCCAGCCTAAGATATCTATAGTTCTATCTCCAGTGGTTAAGTGGATTGTAGTCGGCAATTTTTGTTCATTGCTATATGACATTTATTCATATATTCCAACTTAATAGTCTGATCGATTATAAATGTAAAAAAAAAGTTGATTAGCAGGAAACACATGTACACATTATACTACACGACAGTAATATGGCAAGTTAAAATTTTGAATAATCACGACACATACAAACAAATGAATGACGCAAACAGATAACTAACATTTCTGTGCTAGCTGCATGTTCATTAGAAGTTCCTACATGAATCCTTAATCATCCTCATGTACTCTTTGTCCACACAGCATAATTGAACTCATCCATGGATAATATGAATATTGTTAACTCTCATTTCACGCAAATTAATTCGCCTGATGAGAAAAAAAAAATGTGTGAAACGACAACTGAAGAACTCATTTATGGCCCATACAGTAAACTAGATGTCACCAATCGGTAATAGCACGCACTTTAGGAGGATGGGTGGGAGACGGAAGAAGAAGAAAGGGTGGCCACCGTGCCAAATTTGTGAATGCGTATTATTGGCGGCGCATCCCATGCGAGCTGATACGCCTAAGGAGCACATGCGTGCTCTTTTGTCATTGTGCAGACTGAGTGAAATAACTTTTTGCCAACAAGAAAAAGTGTGAAAATACTGAGATTAATTATAGCGAGATTTAGGCCCATTCTCTTTACTGACACGCCGGCTGAGAACAACAATGCGCCTGCGCGATGCGTCTTTCGTTGGACGCGGCCGCAGGCCCTGACAAATATCAACATCAAATGACTGATTTAGCACCAATTGTAAAATGACAGATACCAGCGCACTGTCGTTATAGCTCTAGGTCACTGATTTAAATGGGCATACATTTGGGAGTGTTTAACAACAGCAATGGTGAGTCATATATAAGGTGAGGCTCTTTTTTGGACAAAAAGGTGGAAATGGGCCCATTTCAAAATTGTTCTCACGTTGGCTATTAAACTTATTAAAGAATGCGACAAACTAGTGCATAATGATTGTCCTAAGGTGGACAATGATTAAAAGGTTCCAATGTTCTGGACCTGATAATCACTTGCCACCTTAACAGATGGTGAATTGTGGCCAGTTTGATGGTTCAGAGAATGACCGCAGAATATTGATAGGCCAACTATCTGATGAGACCAGAGAGATATCAGCAGAAAGATGCCGCTCTACTCTCAGTACACTAATTTGAAGTTCTCTTACATTAAAAGCTCATCACTAACATCATCATGAGCATCATGATCATCAAGCTCGCATGCATGTACATTTGTCTGCATTTACCATCAAACCACTGTGTATTTGGGGTTTTCATTCATTCATTCATTCATTCACAATATGTAGTTTATCTGTAAATCGCTAATGATGCTGCAGGTCAATTTTTACAAATAGGCCTACTTTTCAAATTAAAAAATAAAAATAAAATGCAGATTAATGTTCACTGTTTACTTCTGGTGATCTTTAACCCTTTCACATCAACCTAAAATCAGAGTATTTCAGTCGTAACATGTCCATGTTGAATTTATAGCAAGACCCACTCACGTTTTAAAGGGACTGAAAAGTCACATATCGTGATGTTTTCGAGCTGGCCCGGTTCGGGTAATATTCGCAAATGCCCATATTCTTACGGAAAACGAGCATGCAGGAATTGTGTACATTTCCCTATGCAGCACGCATTCAACCGAAGAAAGGCGAAATGCACACGACCCTACTTTCAACGGCAATTTTGTTCGCAGCTCCACGATTGTTGTTACACACGGTCATGCAATAGGGGCAAGTGAATGGTATTGAACGTACATGGATTACGAGCGGCGCATCCCTTTAATATCTTCTGCATATATCTGCTACCATGACATCAATCACACACAACATATTGCATAATGCAGAAGTAATGTATAAAAGTGATGTATTTAGTAGATTTTGGTGCTGAGCTGGGGGGTAATTCACATCACATTCAATCTGCAGTAATTAACTAAACAAAAGTAAATTACATTGGCATAAACCCATTCACATTAAACTTAAATACAGTGCTGTTCTGGTGGTAATACAAAATTACAGACACAAAATGTTGATATGAAAGGGGTTTGAGACCGAACTAAGTTAGCTGTTAGTAGCAACTCAGCCTGTCAGACAAAGACAATGAACATCAAAGCAGTGTGTGGGTTTGAGTGAAGGGGGTGCATTGACATGGCAATAGGCCAGAAGTGGCTGCACTCGTGGGCCCACCTGTCCTCCTCTACCCAAGTCATCTAGTCAAGAGTGCCCTGCTACAAGAAGAGGAACAAAAGAGATGGTAGGATATATCCCCTCACCAATCCTTGACTATGTTGAGTCCCTCATGGTCGCTGCCTTCTCGATTAGTCATGGGCAAAGGGGAAAGTCATCATTTAATGTAAGCGGGTAGTTTTCTTGGAGCTGACAGAAAATTATGATGGGCAGGACTGATTAATTTACATTTTCGGTGTTTGTTGTATCAACATGATTAGTCATGAGATAAAGTGGTGTATGAGTGATTTTTGTAGACATAATTGATTAATTTATTAATTTATCATTAAATTTGTCAAATGCCAGACAGATAATGATTTCCCATGAGCCCTGTCCTCACTGAAATTATGAAATGAGCTGTGTAAGATTACTTTGTTCGACACAAAGAATGTAGAATGTAAAGTTTTTGCCAAAAAAAATGATGACTTTCCAAAATATGATCCTCATAAGTTTATCTTTAAATCAGTACTTATTTATGAAAAATTCATTCAATGCAAAAGAGCTTTCTTAGCAAAATTATTGATGTTTATGAGCACATGAGGTTTTGCTGTACTAAAAATATTAACTCTTATAAGTAGATCACTGCTATCAGGAAATGAAGAAAGCAAAAGATCAAGACCAAATGTAGAGCATTCCCACAAATAAATTTCAAGACTCTATGTCATGATAGTAACAAATTAATTTGAAAAAAAAATCAGGTTCCGACACTCACATTGAATCGTCCGCTTCAAATTTGTACCAAGAGAGATAGTCAGCTGTGTTATTGACAAATCACAGATAATTCATACTGTTACAATTTTCAAATTCCTGCACACTTTGTTTTAGTGTCTGCATTGTGGAATGATAACATGTATGTCCTCAGCCCTTCAGGGACAGGCTGTCTGTATATTGCATTCAGGAGAAGCAATATATCATCATTCATAAGAAGCTAAGCTCTTCATAGCAACTTTTATGATTACAGCACAGTACTCTTCATTCTGGAACATTTATTCCACACAGTGCTGGCGCAATAATCTCTGCTATATTTGTATCATAATCTCTAGACATGCCGATTAGTCTGATAAATTTGGCTTCAAGCGTGGAGCTTTATCGGATCAGATGATTTACATAGTTTTAGACTGCAAGAAATCCCTACAAAGTTTGATCCCTTCTTCTCATCGGAGAGAGACATAGAAGAGGGTGAGGTACACAGACAGGCCCAGGATCCAGTGAGCTGCCGGAACAAGACAAGTCGCTTTGATTTCTCATCAGCTGTCATGCGAGCCTAATCCAGTCGCAAGGCCACGTGTGGACAATGGTCAGAGCCGAACTGGGGGACTCGGGAAGAACAAGAGGGCTCCCGGATCAGCTGATGTGATCCGGCCCGCGAATCAATACGCACCTTTGTGCCTAAACACCCATCCTGAATCATTGATGTTGTTGTCTGTTTTGAGAGGACCACGCCAAGCACACCACCGCAGCTTTGAAAGTTACTTTGGGGTGTTGGACCAGGGACCATAATAATGCAAACAAACAACGGTCCAATGTGTCTGGGATGTGTGGAGGATGTGAGGTAGGCTCAGCCACATAATCGGTGGCATAATTACAGGCGGAGAAGCCATTAAATAGCATTTATTTTGTGATTTGCGCCTGTTCTTGACAACTTTCACAAAGGAGGCAGACCAGATTTATAACACATAGTGTGCGGATTAACGATAGCTGAGCATTTCTTACCACCCTGAAACTACTCTTCATGCACGTTCAAATACTGAATCTTCACAAGGAATGCATACGGTATGTGCTTGCATATCATAAAGTGCCGTAATCACGAGCAGATACATCTACTATTTCACGAAAGTGGACAGTAACATATAATGTGAGTATTCAAGTTAAAGTTATCAAATTATTTTGTTATCTTCCAGACCTGTTTTTCATAATAACATAGTCCTCCATGAACCTTCACTGTCAAATGAACAGTGCAACCATTTCCTCCATTCCAGACCAATGCATCCCAAGTTTTATGAGGTTATTTTTTATTTCCAAATTATACTGTCTGTTTACATTCATAAAATGTACACAACACTCCTAGTGCATTCATTTGAGGTCATTGGTCGTCAAAGCTTATTGTTGGTAACCTTGATGTCTATTCCATGCCTGACATAGTTTGTTGATAATTTCCTTGACCTAAACATTAATTTCACCACAATTGTGACTGCATTTATTTAATAGAGTCAGAGAACCCCTGTTACTGTTTCCATACAACTGGGTCATCCATGAAGTGTTATTGTAAAGGTACATGTACTCTTACTAATTTGTCAAGATTGGAAACTTTTTAGTTAAGTACTGATGATGGCATTCTTCCCTTTCAAAATTCTTCACTAAGCAGTGAGATTTAGTACAAAGGGAATGAAACATTCCTGTTACTTTTTATTTTTATTTATTTTATTTTTTTTTTTGGGGGGGGGGGATATAATTTATGAATATTATTTTTTTTCAGGTCTAGATTGATCCTATGTTGTATATTGAGCAAGTAGGCATAATTTCTGAAATGTAATCTATTCATAAGGTGACTTTTGTCTGTGCTTGTAATTGTCTACCCCAGAAATGAAATATTTTTGCCTTCATTACTAATTAACGAGACAAATCTAGAGACAGGAACAGTGAGCATATTCAGCCGAAGTCAATGCACACAATATCTTTGCCTGGGGGAAAAAAATATGAACTTTCTTCTGAATAGTTGGCTAAATGTAAAATATCAGTCTTCAAGCATGCTGGCAAAGAAGTGGTGTAGATATGAGATCATTGATTTCATTTATCGAGCTACGACATGAATCCTTTAAAACAGAAATGCCTCTCTTACAGGCTCTGTCAGTGTACATGCACCCAACACAAACAAATGCTGGCTTGTCCGACGAGCATTGTTCGCTCGTAAATTGCGGTGGATCTTTTGTGAGTCGCCAACGACGTGGAAGTAAATTCATGGTCGCCGGACGCGTGGCTTTTCACATCATGTGGCCTATCGTTCGGGATGACGCCGCAACTAGATCAATGATTCTACACAACTTTTTTCTTTCTTGTACGAGACGTCCTCCACTAAAAAGAAGCCTGTTTGATACGAAATTCAATTGCTCCCCAATGTTACGGTGGGAATTGGGAATATGGTCAGTTACGACTCGAACAGTAGGGGCGAATACAAAAAAGTCAGTCGCAAATGAATTGGTTATTATATTTGACCAGAATATGTGAGTAATATTACTAATATGTATATTTCAGGACTGCATGCCATTCAGCTCTTGAATATTTATCATTGACCTAGATGTTGCATGCAGTTACAGTTTTTAATGCTCGCCAATTCATTTGGAGAAAAAAAAAACACAAACCAGGTCTAAAAACTGGGTATCCACATAGTATGACCTTGTGACTCATACTTGGAATACAGGTCCATTGATAAAAATATGGTCTCTGCGTCTCCTTCATTCCTTACAAACATTCTTGTTATTTTGCATTCTATCGCTTCTACCTTTGTGGCATGGTAGTATTCATTGAGACAGTATTCTTGGATATTAAATCATTTTTCTGTCGATTTCATCATGTAAAGTGAAATCATGATAACACATGTATGTTCAGGTTTTCCATGCTGTAATGGAAAATCTTAAATGATTTATGAAGCACAATTTTCCTCATAAAAATTTTACATTTTATTCCCCTCTTGACGTGAAAAATGCTAACAATTATGCATTTAGTTTTCAGCTACAGCTGTGTGTATTAGTTTGTGTAAGAACAGAGTAAAAGAGAAGTGTGCTATTAAAAATGTAACAGCTCAGTACCGTAAAACACTTATTCATTAGAAGTCAACTTAAATTTGCAATTGCCAATTCCAATTTCCAACATTAAAGGTATTGGCTAACATTTACCACAGTTAAAAAAATCTGAGCCGCATGATTCCCCATGCTACCAGTGTCTTTGATGAGGTCTAAAAATGAAGCCCTGAAAAAACTGTACTTCTAAATGATTATTTAGTGCTTTAAAAAAGTGAAAATCGTAAGTTGACCAGATTCACTTGCCACCTAGGTTAATAAAACTCGCTCCAAGTTTTATTGTTTATTCATGTATAACTTGCCATTGGCAGTGTAACTTTCCAAACTTTTGTATTCTAGGGTGTTTATTTGTCCATTTGAACACTACTATGTAGCTTAGATACCAAAGTTTGACAATTTTTTAAATTGAAACTCCACAATGTTAGCCTATCACTTTAATACAACAATTAGGCTACACCCTTTGCCTGCCATAGGTGAAGGTTTCAATTGTCACACAGCTACCATTTGCAAGTTTATTTGATATCCCCCCCCCCCCCAAAAAAAAAAGACACACCTTTTTGTTGTCCATGAACATTTTCCTTGTGGAATTTGCTCTTTCCTCGTGGAATTTGCTCAACAGAATTTTCCAACAACTTTGTTCCTCACATATACATGTATATTACAAACATGTGCATCCAAATTATATGATATTGAATACTGAGATTAATGTTAATCACTGATGCTTTGAAAACTTTGAAATTATGTGGCTGTTGGGATTTTCATGCATGGCAAGCTAGGATTTAATAAATGCTGTGGGATTCCCTTGTGGATTCATATCATAAGCCCTTTACAAAAGTATTTGTATGTATATTGACATGACTGTTGCTCTAATTACCACAGAAATAGATCAACTGTGACTGTGCCAGGAGTTCACACACTAGTCATTTGTTGCTCCTTACTTTTATTAAAATAACTATTCCACTTTGCTTTGAAAACAAGCTTTATATTTCGGTTTTCCCATGACCCTTATACATGTATGTAGGAAACTATGTGGTATGTTTGCTTCAACACGTCAAGCACATTGATCTACACATTTTCGTTCAGAAACATTAGATGACAGTGGAACTCTACATGAGTCACCAAGTGGAATGAAATATCAGATAGATAGATAGATAGATAGATAGATAGATAGATAGATAGATGGATGGATGTACGTGTAGATAGATATAGATAGGTACATACATACATACATACATATAGATAGATAGATAGATAGATAGATAGATGGATGTACGTGTAGATAGATATAGATACATAGATAGATAGATAGATAGATAGATAGATAGATGGATGGATGTACGTGTAGATAGATATAGATAGGTACATACATACATACATACATATAGATAGATAGATAGATAGATAGATAGATGGATGTATGTGTAGATAGATATAGATACCTACATACATACATACATACAGATAGATAGATAGATAGATAGATGGATGTACGTGTAGATAGATATAGATATATACATACATACATACAGACAGACAGACAGACAGATAGATAGATAGATAGATAGATAGATAGATCAATTTGAATGGGGGAAAGGACAAATGTGGTAGACCCCTGCATGCAATTATTTGTGACCAACGGCTGGAAGTCGATAACGTTTATACTGCACAAGAGATAAGAAATGCCAAATTCAGACATCAACATTTATGACTACCAAGCCTAGAACATTTTGTATGATTCCATAATTTTCCTAGGAATTCCAACAGATTAACATACACTCTATACTGGAGACATTCCGTGCATTATGTTCAAAAAGTTGGTCAGTCATGAAATCAAACATGATTTTGTTATCAGTTCTGTGACTACTGTCCTAGTATTTTCATCACCTTCATAAACAACTACTGTTCCTTTGAACATGAGAAAGTTATATAGATCTCAGAAGCTTCGTGTAAGATGTCAACAAACCTCATTCTCTTCTCAAGAGTAGCTTGTTTTGAGAAACTACAACCTGGAAAATCAGGTTGAACTTACAGTGACTCGCAGATATATAAAATGTTTTCTTTCCTATCTTGCCACTGAATCCAGAATTTGAATTAGTTATTTTGAAAAACATCATCACAGCTCAAGTATTTCCATTCATCCTATGAATATTCGCAAGCTTTTATATGCATTTTCTGCCCTCTGTGTCATAGGCAGGGGGATTTAAACTAAAATGTATATGAAAGTGTATCCTTGGTTTGACCATCAAGATGTAATCCTCAATTTTAATGAAAAATGTAAATCCTAATGAATTTTTAGAGTTCGTACATCTCTGGTAATATTATTTTCCCCATTGCTGTTGCATTTTGCTAATCCTTCGCCGGAGGCAGGTTGCTCAGATAGGGCAATTGCACCACTGTTTATACACTGATTACCATCATTTCAAGTGAACTTCAGTGTAATGAGATGGAGCTCTCTACAGTGTTGTGCAGTAAATATGAAGAGGACTATTATGTATGTTGATTCAAGATCCACTCAGTTTATGCAGGGCACAGATATATTTCAACTGACATTTAGTTTACTACTCTTTAAAGCCTATTGGATCAACAACTGTTACAATTCAAGGAAACATACTTGAGAAGAATTTTGGTAATTCAATCATCACCTACCCAATCCAAATACAAATCGTATTATATCTGCATCATGCCCCTGACCTTTTGTTGCGATTCACAGTTTATTGGATGAAAATACAGTAAAAGCACTGAAATTAGCCAATTACCACATATGGGGCAATTTTTGCATGTATGTAGGTTGTCTAGCATATTATTGACATTTTGGTAATTATACTATTAAAATAGAGAATTGTGCTTTCAAAACAACGTCTCTTTCTGAAAGGTTGTTTTGTCTATGTGTTGCTGCACTGAATTTGACCCTGAAACATATTGCTTTTGTGCTGCAAACTTCACATACCTCTCCACATGGTCTTTTGTGCATTGCCAAAAAGAAAAAATCACATTGGGAATTTTATGTAGATTAGTTATTTCTCTACTCCGCACAAATGTGCCCAGGGCATGGAAATCTGAAAAGATATCAGGTGAAGTGAGGAGACAAATGGGTCATACCAGCGAATGTGATTCCACGGTCTTGACTAGAATTGCCACGGTTTTTGTAAGATTTGCATAAACGTTCGTGAGAAGGAAACAAGAGGCATCCCCCGTGACTCGTCTGCTTGTGGAAAGGAGCAACGTTTAAGTCGGATGATTTGGTAATTACTCACGACACAGAAGGACAGAGTTGGAAATGCGATTCCCCGTCAAACAACTTGTGCAGTCAAGTGCTTGTCCAGAGCTCAAGCCCCTCCTCTCTGATGTCAATGTAAGATTTATGCCGTGCTCTACAAGTCCTCCGGCATGAATTATATCATGAAATATAAACCCAAGATTTACTCTGAGTCTACTAGAAACCGCACTAAGGCCAAAAAAAAAAAAAAAGGCAGGCTTCCATATGCTTCCATTGCAGCCCGGGTTAGCTGTGTCCGTGCAATTTAAATCAGTGCTAACCAACGATCATTGATCACTATAACCACAGATTAATAGGTAATGAGATTTACCACAGTTTCCGTGACAAATCAGTGTTATTAATTTACTCTTTGCAATGAATTTCCCTTCATCAATTTCAATTTTTGTCCCATGTGGGTGTGGTGCAAAGAGACTTGTGGGACCAAATCTACTGAGACATGCCATGTATATCCCCTGCATCAGGTTCTTCACTTTCTGGAGATGCAGACTGTATGCCTTTGGGATACTCGGTCTCTTTTTAATAAAATGGGATTTTCTCATTTGGAATGCTATGACTGAATACAGAGAAAATATAAGAATTCCAGCTTAAAGGACCTCCTCATGAAATCACTCAGCAAATTTATGAGAAGACTCAAATGACATGTGTCAGTACACATGGCATGTTCCACTTGTCTGAAGTTATCTGAGATGTAATTGAAATAAAATATTACTGGTTCTCTGGAAATCATGTCTTCTGTTTTCAGTAATGTAGAATGTCATGTTTGTGCATTGCATGAGCAACTGGGCGTGGCATGTTTATGATGCAGATGTTGGTCAATGACATTGGAAATTTCTGGTTTATGCGACAGTAATCCATAAGTACTGCTCTATGATGTTAACCATTGCTTTGATACGGTAAACAGTCCTAATGACTTCGTGTCGTAGCGAGGAAATCACATACCAAGCCCAGGATCTGGGTTACAGAAAATAGTGCATTCTACGTTTCATTTTAACGTTTTAGTTTACGATGGTGATAGAGATATTTAGAGAGCTTAAGAACTGTTGATGAGATAATGAAGGACT
>JZLH01S0563711.1:9125-30967 GCA_001188425.1 Eucidaris tribuloides
AATAACAGAATTAGATATGGTATTATTATCAACTATCAAAGTTGAAGAATTTATTATACAAAACTATTAGAGTGGAAAATATCACTGTCGAAAATAAAATCACAATTGAATTATAAATGCAGCCACAGTACAGGCATATTCAACATATTATATTGAATTTTATATTGAATTTAAAGTACCCATTCAAAGAAAATGACAAATATGGCACCTAAGTAAAGTTTCTAGAAATTGGCATAAACAGAAAGCAATCATGCAAGTTTTACATCACCTATGTATCAGGTGATAAAACCACCTCCCAGCATCTGGGATACGTACGAGCAATTGGCTAGAAAAATAAATATAAATAACTATGTTTTAAAACTTTTAATAACCTCTTAGAAAGCACCAATCCTGCCCAAGCAGACAACATGCCTTAAATATTTGAATATAATTGCAATGCAATCATTTCTCCAGTTATAAACAGTTTAGTGGATTCGAACGTGACCTATTCCACACCATTTCTAAAAGGGAAATGAAACTGAATCTGATATTGATAACTAAAATTATTTGTTTAAAGATATCCAGGATATAACGCGAAACCTCACTTTTAAATTGAAAAGCCCACTGAATAATGGCATGTACAGTACATGTACTTGTGCCTTCTTGAAATACCAAACATACCCTGATGTGTGTAGCTGAAAATACAATGGCATCTTACATGTATTTTGTTTGCAGTATAGTGGCTGATTCTTTTATTTGATTAACTCCACAGTTTTCATCAAAATAACAATGCATGGGGCTAGGAATGATCCAACAGATCAAACATTTAGACTAACACAGGGTTGGCAGTTTCTTCCGCAGGCGGTTTTTTCCGCCGGTTTTACCGGTTTTTTCCGTCCCGGAAAAAACTGGTTTTTTCCGCGTTTTTCGGACAAACGAGAAAAAAAACTCCAGTGTGCTTTTTTCTTATTATTCAAGATTTTCATTTTAGAACTTATCATACTATAATAAAAAGGACAATCTCTTTTGTTTTTTCGTTTCCCTTTTTGTATTAATTCTAACCATAGTTTGTTGATTCCCCTATCAGTCAATTCCATGCAACTAGTTACTCAACGATTTAATGTTAATGTATACATCAGTGTTATAGACATGGAAAATGTCAAATAATTAGCCTGTTGTAAGGTCGAGGAAAAAATAATATTTTTCTTTCGGGCTACTTATTACATGTTCCAGTACTCTTTTATTTAAATCTATGGCAATTACGAGCAGCCTTTTTACCAATTTGGGGCGGAAATGGCACGAGCCCGTATATTTTCTGGTGTAGTGTTGTGCCAGACACTTTATAATTGTCACTTTTGTCAGAAGTTTTAGAGAATTGCTTGATCCAACCATAATTACAGTGATACGTTAGTGTGTGCAGACATGCACTTCTAAGTATGACTAGAATTATTAAAGCGCAGTTTATTTGGGCAATTTTTTGTTATTTGAAAGGTCTGATGCCAAAAGTAATAATCACACAAGAACAGATTCTGATGCCTTATAGTTTTTTTTTAATTTAATGAAAAATCTTATGTGGGGGGGGTGACCCAAATTTTGACTAATTGGACATTATAGATAAAAGTGTCATTAGTAATGATGTAGCTGAATAATACGTCTGGAAATCAGGTTGCTTTTCTGATGAGGTATAATTAGATACCTTAACGCCTTATTAAACCCTTTGGATGCTATAATGTAAATATGTCAAAAATCTCGGGTTCCCCCCCCATATTTTTCTACATGTAGTAATAAAAAAAGCACAACTAAAGACACTTTAGGAATATGTTATTAGTGTGATATTTGACTTTGGCATAAACTTTTCAATAAAAAAAAATCTCAAATCTAAATTGCTACCTTAAATAGGAAAACAATCAGTGAGTTAAATCAATGGAGCAAAGAGTGTCAGTTGATTTTAGCGATAATATATATATACATGATGCTGAATAATAACAATGAATAAATAGAGTTTAGACAATTATGCCAATTATTACATGAAAAAGAAGCTAGCTCACTGTACTACTATATGCATGCTTACATGTATGTGCCCTTTATTAAGAGAGTTTGAAGAGATAATATTTTATTCAAAAATATTATTCTTGATTAGATTGTGCATTAGGTTTTTTTTTTTCTTGTTGTTGTTAAATAAGTTGTTGCAGTCATACTTAGTTTTTTTGTTTTTTTTTTATGGTTATTGGTTCTTGTAATGTTATACTTGTAATTTCATAAATCACTGATTCATATTATTTGGCCAAAAGTGATGTTTGGAGGTTTTTCAGTTTTTTCCAGTTTTTTCGGTATAAAACGGAAAAAAAGGTGTTTCTTCCAGTTTTTCGCATCTGAAAAAACTAGTTTTTTCGGCAAGAAAACCAACCTGGAACTAAATTAGTGAAATATGAAAATAACTGAAGACAGTTATTAAACAGCAATTGAAAATTGATATTATGGCATTGTTGCTTGTGCAAATATTTTTCACCTGTGATGTCAGTCAATAAAAGCCGATTTGGAGAGCTTTTGGCTGTTATCACGGCTGTATTTAAGTACTACATTTTGTAATTGATAATCATTACTTTGAATGTTTCCAAGGATTGAACTTTGATAACTTAGTCAAATCAAAGCTGAATACCTACTTTAATATTCCTACTACATGCTTTAACATTTGGTGAAAGTAACTAGTTATCTAAACATGTTAAGAGAGTTGCATTAAATGCTAGATAAGTGATTACAAATTTGCATACTGCACTTATAAATACACATGTTGGACTTCACATCGAATAAACTCTTGTCATTAAGAAATATTGCATATTCATGATTTACAATAACACCAAACATCAATGATAAATTATCATTGATTTTGAGTAATTCGTTTGTGTCCTGTGGCCATTTTTCCGAGGCAATGTCGTTTTCCAAATTTGCAAATTTTTCATCAGAGGCGGTCATCCGAACACCGAGATATTCTCGCATCTCAGGGTGCCATACCAGACAAACCGCGATGACAATGGAGATGTAGCTCACATCGTCTTCCTTTTGAAATTGAGTGCATTCCTGCTCTTTTGTTTCAACAGAGCTTATTATACGGCACACCGTAACATGAGAATATTTCGGTGTTCTGATGATCGCTGGAGTTTAAAAAATAGCAAATTTAGGATATTACATTGCCTCAGAAAAATAGCTCTAAGATCCAAACATCTCAATCAAAATTAATGATCATGGTGTATCATTTTGTTGGAAAAGGAATGTTCTAACCCATGAAATAATCACCAATGACATTTTGTGGATGATGTAGAAGAAATTAATGATCACATGTGTAGCATTCTTTCTGGGCCACGCTGTATAATAAAAAATAAAACAAAATGGTTGAAGCCTGGAAAAAGAAATATTGCATATTCAAGAGGAAAAATCGATATGAGTGAAGTAACCTTGACCATTAAACCATATACTGTATGGAACAGGTCAGTTATGTTCTGTGGACGACTTCATAACTGGTTAAGGACTTTGGAATGTTACACAAAATTGTCTTGATGCAGTCTGAAGTCATTTTTCTGTGAAAAATATGAAAGGACTCTGGAAGTATGATTTACGGAGACACTGGCGCAGTGTGCACATGTAGTGTGAATCATGAAAGTACATGTACTTCAATTTACTATTATTTATCTGTTGCATGAGCCTCAAAGTAATGTTACTTGTCACAAGATTGTACCGCACAACTTAAAAAAAATTATCAAAAACTTTAATGTGATTTTCTACTAATTTTGATTTGGCACATGAGAATGATTTCACAGTTAATAAGAAAACAGACTATAGATTATGCTTGCTGCAACGTTCTGCCCCTGTCATGATGAACACTTAGAATGCTGGGGTAAAATCCAGGCGTGTTATCCAGAGACTGGATTGGTTTGTACAGGGCACTCCCGTTATATTGAAGTCCTCGGGACCGATGCTTTTATTTTGTTATATCAAAATTTCGTTGTAACCGAACAAGTAAAACATACAATAAAAACACTGAAATTGTGTGTGTATTGTGTCGTATTACATTGTCCATGTTTATTGTACTTATAATAAAAGGGGAAAGGTAATGTTAAGCACTTCGATGTGGCATAAATCTGGATTAATTTTACATTTATAGAGATCGTAAAAATATTTTCAAATCAACATTTTTTAACTGAAAAACTGAAATCACTGACAGTTAATTGAACATGTAAGCAGCATGAAATGCGCCCAAATAGATGATTACAGCCCGGGATTATAGAGGACGCAAAACAAAACCAAATCGGTAAGAAATAAAAAAATGTTCATGTATCAAAATGTTACTTGTAAAGTACGCAAATACGGGGCACAAAAATTGTACAACAGAAGTAATAAACATAATAGGCGATGATAAGATGGTGCACCGAATTGCAACAACCGCTTTGAATTTCAGAGGTCGCCAGGGAAGTCCCGCGCTGTGTCCCCGCTTGTTGTTCATAATGAGCCCTTCATTTCCTAGCAGCGCACATGGTCAGCATGCTCACATGCACTCCACACAAGCATGTCATGCACGTGTACACTCATCCTCTCTCTCGGGCTGCGCGCACTATTCTCACCAATCATAACAAAGCATTTAAGACACACCCACACTCCGCCTCCCGCGTGCATGAAGGGCCACCCAGAGAGGGAAACCCGTTCTCTCAATCACGAACACAAGTACACGCACACGAAGCGATCAAGTATCGTTGCACAACCTTCCAAAATCTCTATTTCATTGTAACGGAAAGCATTTCTTATGTATTTTATTGAACATTGGGCTCGGAATTTCGCTATAACCGTGTTCGTTGTAACCGAATCTTTCGCTATAGACATCAATGGTAATGATTTTGGGACCAGAACTTTTACTTCATTGTATCGAAATTTCGTTGTAACCGTGTTCGTTACAACGGAAGTGCCCTGTAATAATGTTTATATCCTTTCATAAAAATAAACAATGTTCTCTAAAAATTCACATGTTATTGACACAAGACATTTTAACTCATTGCAGTGGTTCAATGTGTCTTCATTTCATAAAAAAATATCATTTATAATTATTTCAGTGAAGTTTATCTTTAGAATTAAGTGGTATAAAACTGTTCGTCTTCACGGCAAACAGGTGTGCCGTCAGTATCCCATTAAGGGTACACATGGACGAGCCAGTGCACTTTCACCACACAAAGTGTTAAAATGTCTTCACACAAAACTGATGGCATTATGTCCAGGACATTTTTACATCAAATACATGCTCAAATGCTTGGTTATATGGCTTAAAATACTCTTTTAACCTAGTGATTACATTATGGTCAATATCTGGATGTGTCCTTCCTTTACTACCAGGCAAACATTGATGTCTGAATGGAACCCTAATACAAGTATAATTTCTTTCACTCAAATAAAACATGTCCCTTGTGTAGAATTCACTGATGTTGAGGAAAGCTTGCACTTTGAGTAAAGTTGGCAAAACATCTTCTTTGAATGCTTCCCCATCCAACACAAGGAACTGGCTTTTGGCAAACAGTTCCAAAAATGGCCGCAAACGTTCACTGTACAATCCAAGACCTAACAAATCATTAGACGTGTTCAGTTTGCCATTACTCATTTGCACTGATTTTTCAAACGTGTCTGCAATCTTGTAGGTCTGCTGATACTTTCTAATGAATCCACTCTTAAGACACGCCCCCTGATGTAAATAATCTGAAACAGCTCGATATACTGGATTACCCGCAATAAAAATCAGTTTCATCTCTGGATCGAAATGATGGATCCTGGTGGCATACTCGGGATACTGGTAGTATCGAGCTGTCTTTTCTACTGTCAACTGCTGCGGTGTCGTAAATGGCATCTGGGAAAGATACCACTTAATCCCACGATCATAACGGTCATCAAAGAAGAAGGTCTCCTCTGCCTTGGTGAAGGCCAAGTCGGGATGATACTGCAGGAAAAATTCAAGTGCGCCAGTTCCACATTTCTGGCATCCAATAATGAGAGCTTTCGGTGGTCTTTGCTGGCAGTTGTTGATCCGGCGGGTTTTGGCACTTTGAAGTTGGAAAGACATAGGATCGCTCCCCACATAACAGGCGCGACGTTTGGAGTAAACTCTGACAGCCGCAGACGGAGACACCAACCAACTCACAGGCTGGAGCTCTAATTTGGTGTGTTGGTTTGCATTTGAGTTCAGAGATACATTGATAAGACGAACATTTTCTCCATTAGCATCTGAAACAGGAACTTGCGCTACGACAGCCACCTGTTTCGTTAATCTATTTTTGCTAGTTTTCATTTCGGAAGGAAAAGCTGGTGCTGGTTGTGGTGCGATACCGATATCTGTCCTCAGATTGCTAGCCAGTTTGCCGGAATAAGGATATTCCCACGTTACCCACAATTCAGTTATTCCTAACACAACAATCAGAATTATTTTCACTGGCACATTCCAATTCCTATCCCCACTGAACATGGTGAAATTTTTCACACTGTACGCGCACATGTAACTGTGAATGCTGGCTGCAGCTGCACTGTTTTCAATTTAACCATGATAATAAAGTGATAATATGCCATATGGTATTGATCAGTGAGCATATATGGTAAACTAGACAAGTTGGCACAACATACAAGTTAATGAGTCCATTCAATCACTGGGATACCAGCTGCTACTTATGTAACTGCCTTGATTGACCTTGATTGTGTAGTCCAGCTCTGTCTAGTGGCCTTGGTTTGATCAGTGACAGTCGGGATTGAATCTGGACGGGAAATCAGGAAGTCTTCGCCAGGTATCAATCTTATCGTTGATCCCAAGAAGTTTGCAAGTTTTCCAATGGATGTCCATCCCAACAGGAGATGATGACTGTATGTGAGAATTGAGAAAGTGAAAAGTTCATTTTCAAAACAGGGAAACTAGACTGGATTGGGACAGTGGGTAAACTGGGATACTTTGTAATTGAAAAGAATATGAACACATCAGAAATGAGCTTTTGTAACTTCTAACTACAGTCTTATGAATGTTATTAGTCATCCAGTCGCATAACTATTAGAGTATAATTATAAATAATAATGCTGGAAAACTTACTTGAATGAAATGCAACAGGAGTGGACGAAACGTTGTGCATTTCATTCAAGTAAGTTTTTCCAGCATTATTATTTACAATTATACTCTAATACTAACTACAGTAACTAGTAAGTTGTAAACCTAATGTTGCAAAATGTACAAATATGTTTAAAAAGCAGTGCAAGATTACAAAACCATTATGAATACTACTAAACATACACAATTTTCATGTTGCAATTCTGCACTTGGAGTGTACCAAAATGTTGACAATGATTTTTCTTACTTTGACCTGCCCGACTCTTCCTGAAAAATGGATTGATGCTCCTGGTACGCACATTATCACATACATGTACAGTTGCGAACGGCACAAATTTCCAAGAACAATACTACAATAGTTAAAATGATTTATCCAGTTTAATCCATTTTAAGTACATTGGACATATCTGGGAAGTCATTCACACATACTACACATCAAAGGGCTGCAGATCAAGTATGAAATTAGAACAAGAAATTTGTTTTTAATCAAATGTACCATGACATGTTGGGATTTCATACAGAGCAAGAAAAGAGTAATTATGACCTGCTCTGTTTGGTACATAGGTACATTGTATATTGCCCAAGTACATGCATGTCATAAAACTCTTCATATCAGATTTCAAGCTGAATTGGCAAGATAACCTTGAATGCAATAAGATTTTCATACTGGTATAGTGGTAGAGAACTTTGAACTTATTTCAAGGACAATTAAGGCAAAGACATGTAGATGTTTTTCATTGCATTGTTTGTTTGTTAACCCATTGCAGACGAGAGATGAGATATCTCGTCATGACATGTGGAGTCTTAATGAGGTCTATGGGAAATGCGTGTTAAAGGAAAATCAAACAGTCTTCAACAGGAATACCGGTAACTGACAAGACTGTTTGGGGACTTCATTGCATAATGCTCTCTGTTTTAAATTACTATTTCTCCTCAACTTTTATCTTATTCTGTGGTACAGCCTTTCTATGAATGCATGAATGAGACTTTTCCAGTGATTCTCCCAGATTTCTCCCTCATGGTCCCATGATCCCGGACTTTTGTCACCAACAGCTTCCACCACCAACAGCACCCAACCACTGTGCGTGTCCAAAACTATAATACCGCTAGACTGATGGAATCTGTCTCCTTTTCATTCCGGGGCTTCTCATTTTTAACAATATTGACATCGTCAGACGCCACTTGAGGGGGGCCGACTGATGATGTCAACATTGTTAAAAATGAAAAGTCCCGAATAACATGGCGGCAGATTCCATTGGTTTATAATACCACTACTAACAGTGTCTGTCTGTTTTAGTTGGGGACATTTTGCAGGTCACGTCACCAGTCACTCCCCTCATTCACAACGTCATGCAACAGACGTGCCATTATTTGCCCACTGAGGTCAAAGCACATCAGTGTACAATAAAATAGGTAGAAAAATGTCCTAGCGACCATAGTACAGACATTGTTTATTGACCATGTTGACATTTACTGATTGATGCCATTTTTTTTTTCAAGCATTTTTTAATAATAATATCATTACATAAATTGCAAGTGAATGATATGTCAGTTTCTTCCATAATTTACCAAGCACATCATTCCACGTACTTACACATAATCCATGACATCGGGATAAATTCAATAATTCATGACACTGTACAGGATCCACTTCACAATGCACCATGGCCATCGACGGGCGGAGCTCTGCTCCCGACCCGGGCCGGTCGGCGCGGCGATGGCCTAGGGCTAGGCTAGCCCCTCGTAGCTCAGCAGAGACAATCCGCAGGGCAAGGCAAGGGAGTCATGCATCCACTCACAAATTGTCTTTGACGGTCATTTGGTCAGCGTGAAGCGTGCTTGAAGTGTTCGGCTTCGACATCACGAACTGATAACCCTATTTTTCCCCTTCTTCTGAATACATGTAATGTCTGATTGCCGAATGAATGAAAATCAATTGAATCGACGAAGCCACGGCCAGTGCGACGCAATGAAATTCCGAGCATACCAGCGACTCGATCGACAGCAATAGCATCGACAGTCACGCGCGCGCGCGCGCGTGACGAGCTCTCATCATATTTGCGCGGGGGTTTGGAGGGGAGGGGGGGGGGGGTGGTAGACAGGGGAGTGTGGGGGCTATAATGGGTCACATGTACCGAATCCTGTCTTATTAATAATGTACAACATGTATGACAACTTCAATGGATTTTTATTGTTAATTTTTATTTATTGTCATTTTTACAGTGGGAAGCTAAATAACAAACATTGGTTTTAGGTTCCCCACTACCCTTTTCCCATTTTTCCCTTTTCCAAAATACGCAGACTGATTAACAAATCCACACAGCTCCTTTCAGATCCAACATTTCTCAAATGTTATACATCATGAATGTCGATTAAATCTTTAATTATATTTTTTATTTTCTCATGATTCAGATACCATTTGGATTGACTGAGGGAGGGGGTATTGCGCTGTTCACCACGGCAATATCAAGCTTCTAGACTCTTAAAACGATGAAGAGTTAAAATAAGTTAATTGATTGGGAATACCGCCCCCCCCCCTTCTGTGACTTAGGCCTACTTCGGTCGTCCATGGATTGTTTATGAAGCGACCTTTAGGAAAAGTGTTTGAGCGGCTACTTGAGTTTTGTTAGCTTTATTGGCTGTAGGAGTATATTCGAGTACGTAGCCTAATGTAAGAGACAACTGATTAAGCGGTTCAATAAACACAAGTGCCAAAATTAAATACCGGAGGGGGTAAAAGCAGTCAAATCAAGACGCCCGTTGTTGTTTGCTTTCCGTGGTTTAACAGGGTTTACGATTCTTCATTTGTGCTATAAAACTTCTTTCCATTAATAGTGCAAAATCTTCAAGTCTTCTAGATCTGCGACATAGGGGTGAATATACCCATCAGACCACAATCTGCATTGACGAATCTAGTGAAATTATATGACGTCAATGATGAATTCTTTTAAAGGGGAATGAAACCCAGACATCTTACTGAATTCAGAAAGTACATAACAATACAAGATGGAAAATAGTGAAAGTTTAAGCTAATTTGGTTGAACGGTTCAAGAGTTATGATTGTTCAAAGTTTATTTAATCCTGGTTATGGAGGATCCTTAAATTGGCAACTCTACCCACTTTTCAGATGAAAGTGTTGAGAACTTCCCATTGGATTTGTACACAAATTTTCAATAATTTGCAGTTTTCTAAAGTGTCAGTTGAGAAAGTATCTAAATTCTTTCAGAAAAACATGTAGAATAATTTTTGCTATACTTGCACAACAAGCAAGAGCAAATGAGATATTTGATAAAAATTGAGAATAAATGAAAATTTGTGTACAAAACCAATGGGGAGTTCTCCACACTTTCATCTAAAAAGCTGGTAGAGCTGCCATTTTAACAATCCTCCATAACAAGGATCAAATAAACTTTGAACAAACATAACTCTTGAACCGTTCAACCAAATTTGTTCAAACTTTCACTTATTTCCTTCTTGTATTGTTCTGTAATCTCTGAATGCAGGAATGTGTCTGGGTTTCATTCCACTTTAACTTTTTGTTTCTAACTGGCGTCATATTAACATAACATGTCCAATCACCCTTTTCATATCAGCGCTTTGAAAGTCAAGGCTGCCACTCGTAGGGGAAATCCTCTACCGTAGGGGATTTTGGCCTTGCGTAAGTTGTAGGGGATACCTACGGGGAAAATGACCTTCCGTAGGGGAAACGTAGGGGGTTTTGAGGATTTGTAGGGGATGTAGGGGGTTTTGACAATTTTCAGAAATATTCTTAAATTTTCGAAGGAATTGCGATTATATTTGCCCATTTTGTCCATCTCCGGCGAAGAAATTGTCATCAATATTTTGCATTTTCTAAGGTTATTTTTTGGGGGAAAACCTACCTTCGTCGGGAAAAAGTCGATTTTGTACAGGTTCGTATGGGAAAAATATGGTTAATTAGGCGTAGGGGAAAAGTGGTGTCCGTAGGAGAAAATACGCATGTGGCGTAAGGGGAAATCAAAATTTTGAGTGGCAGCCCTGCTCAAAGTTGCTCAAAGTTACACACAGAATATACTCAAAGTAAAGGCTTTGAGATCTGAACTTGTCACACTTGTGTTTTCTTCACTGTAATGTCATATATTTGACCTGGAATATTTTGTGACATGTGTTATCTCACAGTTTTGTTTTCGTGCAGAGCAGAACGATTGAACAGTGGCGTTACCAGTGTCTGGTTATCGAGGGGGGAGGGGGAGGGGGCAGAGCCAAAAATCTCACCTTACCTAAATCGAAATGTGTGTCCTTTCCTTTCATTTTCCCGGTGGTTTGGTGGATTTTCCCGCTGATTTTTTTTTTCGGGGGCAGTCTGCCCTCTGCCCCCCCCCCGGCTGCTATGCCACTGTCATTGAATAATTTTGTTACAAATTTTGCAACATATACACAACAAAAAAGTAACTACCTCCTTTTTCAAACTACCATAACTTTTTAACGAAATAAGTTTTAGCAAAATATTTTGGCAGAAACATTTCTACACTCATTGACTAATCACTGTGTGAAAATAAGATTGATTCGACAAGCCGTCAAGCCATGCATGAATAAGCATGCATTAAAGGCAAAAATTCCACTTTTCACAAATCACAGGAGTCATTTCTTATGCCATAAATAATGGTAAATAATGGTACTTTTTGCTCTATTTATAAAGTGTGGTCATTGAATCATGACATGGTTACAACCTTTAATGTTCGTACATGGAAAAAATACATTTTGCTGGAAAATATCCAATTTCATTTTTTTCCAATAAACTTAAGGGATTTTACAATTTCAAAATTGAAGAAGGATGGAATTTTTTTAAATTGTGTGCCAAAAGAAGTGTAAGGGGGCCAAACGATAGATGATTAACATATGTAATGCTTAATCATTCAACCGAAACAGAATTTGTCAAAATCCTGCATCACTAATACTAGTACCTCAAAAAGACCCTTGTGAGTTTTGAAAAGTGACATTTTTTTGGCTTTAATATGTGCTCACTCATGCATGACTGGACGGATCAATCACATTTTCACACAGAAGTTAGTCAATGAGTGCAGAAACACCATTGTTCATTTTTTTCGCTCAAAACTTTTTCTTTAAAAAGTTATGGTATTTTTTTTAAAAAGGGGGTAGTTACTTTTTTGTTGTTGTGTTTTGTGCTAGGTGTTAAAAATAATATTTGTTAATTTTGAAAATTAATAACACAAAAACTGTACAACAGATTATACTGGCATTGAGTATAGTTACAGCAGAATAGTGAACATTTTTGTTGAGGGTGGTTTTGAATATAAATTATCAATAATCGTTAAATATAATTCGCATGCTTTTTAAAAAAGTTATAGGTTCAGATTTTGCTCATATCCAATCCCCTGTACAAATTGAAACTGTTAACCGAATCAATGGTGTGAAGTGTGTTGTTTCGTCTCCCACACACAATATGACTAATGGCACGTATGCCAATCTCTCACTACAGCCGGGCTAGATAAATGCTTTATTAATATTCATTAGTAAGTAGCCTGCTAGACTTTATTCACTATCCATAGCCATTGTCTAATGCTATTGTTTGGGGACTAGACACACACCCTCACACACACCATTCGATTTCTGTACAGTTTCAATTTTGTACAGGGGATTGGATATTGAGCAAAATCTGAACCTTAACTTTTTAAAAAAGCATGAATTACATTTAACTGATTATTGATATCGTCTTCAAACCACCTAAAACAAAAATGTTCACTATTATGCTGTAACTATACTCAATGCCAGTATTATCTGTTGTGCAGTTTTTGTGTTATTAATTTTCAAAATTAGCAAATGTTATTTTTAACACCTAGTACAATCTGTATAAATGTGTGTATGGGTGGTGCAGCATTCCCCTGAAATCCTGTCGATTTTTGTTGATGCCTATTTGTCTATACCATACTTCATGAAAATATGCATTAGATATTGTTTTAACATTTTTCCTGAATTTGTCTGTTACAGGATGACAATAACACAACCGGAATATGAATAAAGATGATATGGTGGAATTGGGCTTCTTACACGATACTTCTCTCGATTTATGTAGTATTTCCTCAGTTTTACTAGTCATTAGTCTATATAATAATTAAATTTTCATTTATGTTTTGTATGAAGGAGAGATAATACTGAAAACTAATCACTTACTTATTTATCTAGTTACTTTATTTATTCTTTTTTTTTGGGGGGGGGGAGGAGCATCATATTTCAGACATTTATTCTTTACCAGTACACACCCATAGATACAAATACATACAAACACACACAGATACAAACATACACACACACTTGCACACACACACACACACACACACACACACTAGTTCAGTAGAAACAACTATTACGTCACATAATATCAGTTTATTTTGTGTTCTGTGTATTTAGTACAGTTCATCATTAACTAATGATGCAATAATGACATCATCAAATACACATATTCAACATTTTGGAGTTATTTAACAAGCTTCCGGGAATAAAAGCTTTACATTCACATCTGCTAATATATGAATTATATATAAAAAAATACCAAATAGTTGTGAGATTAGATAACTAGATAACTACATAACTAAATATGCTGAGCAACAACTTAAGTACTAATTATTATACAGTACTAGAGTTATGCGATGCGAGATGTGTCCATCACTTTGGCATTATTTGATACAATAAAAATTATTTTGTTAATCTTTTGGCACAAATTAACAGTTGTCTTGGTTTTAAATACACGTTTTAGCAAATTCACATCACATTTTTCTCTGACATTTGCCATTATTCTTTCATTGTATATTTTAAATTCATCACAATTAATTTTATTTGGCCTTTAATAGATTACAAGGTGAAATTCCATCGCTACACATGGATGAAAATGAGGTATTCGCTACAGCACTATTGTTACATTTAGAGCAACATGGCATTTTTTTTCATTTAGTAATTTCAACCAAAATGAGTTTCTGTCATACTGTTAAATCAATGAATACATACTAAAAAAAATAAAATAAATAAACAGGATGAAAATAACATTGAACTAGTGCTGACGGTTTTTCATAAATAAATTATGTTTAAGTTAAGGTGTGACTTAGAATTACCATAAGCTATTTGTTGCACTACAAAATTGTAGAAATGATTGTTTTTGCTTGCATAAAATTGTGTAAAAAAAATAAACATTAATATATGTCAGATTATTTCATACATGTAGTGGGTTCTGGATTGGATAGAAGTCTGAAAGTTCAAATTTATTCCAAATGCATGACATCATACTTAAAATTAAGTTCAACTTAATTCACCCCCCCCCTCCCCCGAAAAAAAAACCCTGAAAACAGACCATAGGTAGCATACTTCATAATCAAATATTCCACTCTCTTAACCCACAAGAATGTTTAACAATTTTGCCTTGATTGCCAGTTTAATGAATATAAGCTTGTTTGTCTACTCCAAGGTTTCTATAGCTGATTTCATCTGACATTTTATTGTTCATACACTGTATTATCATCACAAATGCTATACTGCATAACAAAAATTTATAATGCTGCTTGAATGAAATGGATATTTTAATCTTCTGCTGTTTTGGAATATGGAGAACAGTTCAAAACTTCACTCTTCAAAAAACATTTAAGACTTTTATCAATACTTCCTGAAAAAAATGATAATATTTGAAGTAAAATAAGCACAATTTTGTCATGGACTGAAAACAAATTTGACGTACATTGTACAATATTTTTAGCCCGACTTGGATATAAATAAACAGAAGAAATAAAAAGAAGTTTACACAAGTGTTACAGACTACAGACAAAAAAAAATATTGCTACATGACTCATTGTTTGTGCATGTAAGCTATGTATGTACAATGAATCAAATACACATAAAACACAATTTGGCAAAGTCTGATTTGTCAATAAAAGTGGAAAAGAAAGAGTATATAAAAAATAAGTACTTGGTCTTTTTTCATGCTCAACTTGGTTTTTATTAGAGCTAAATAAATGGTATTAGAAGTACAATAAAACAATTGTATTGGGAAAAAGTATTTGTAAAGTTTGACTGGCACCTTCTGATCTAAAAATAATTTTTCTACTTGTACGAGATCAATATGTCTAAAATCATATTGATGACATGAAATGAAAATGAATCCTATCTAATAACACTTAATACATGATAGACGGTAACTTGAGGTAAAAATAAAAACAGTCCGAACAACAATTTTTTAAAAATCAATAATACCATGATAATAATCTGCATAGCACGAGCATCTGGAAGCATGCAGATACAAATTCATAGGGAGTTTACAGAGAATGCACAGCACTGGTTGAGTACTCGCAGAACATCATCATTTTAATATCAGCTACTTTCAACCTTCTGTGAACAGATGGTATTCTGAAAATGTCACTATAGTACAGGAGAGAGTAGTTGAAAACAGAGCACTTCGTTTTTGACAAATCTGCTACACAAATCCCCACTGCTGAGAAAGTACTAACACAGAAATCAATATGTGGTTTATGTTAATTGTTGACATATACACTCTAGCAATGGAATGGGCACTTCATGTGGAAACTTCACCTGTTCGAACTGCCAATCCTTCATCTTTTTATGGCATATGGAGTGAATTAGTCCCACATTGTAATGCAAATGTGATATACTCTCACCTGGAAACCAATGAACTGTGAAATTTTGATGAAAGATTTTCCATCATCAACCAGTACTGCGTATTCTTTTTAATACTTTGTCAGTATTATGCATCTTCTTTTCAATTATGTATTTTCTTGTTCTAACAGACTGTAATAATATGTGCAAGAGCATGTTATGGAAGCTTCATGTGCTGTGTTGTTTGCTGATGTCATTCTTATGTACTTTAATTTTACTATTATACTTCATTGGTACTTCCATCAAATCATTTAAACGAAAAAGTCACACCTTTGACAACATCTAAGCTTCTGTGATAATATACATCCACTTAAGTGCACAGTACTACATTTAAGCTGGGTTTGTCTACAGTGCACTCTCGTTATAAAGAACTCTGATATAACAAAATTTCATTATAAAGAAGTAAAATCTCTGGTCTCATGTCTTGGATTTCCTTTGCATTTTATTGTTTTGGCAACCCTAATATAAAGAAATTTCATTATAAAGAAGAAGTTTCTTGGGTCCCACGGACTTCTTTATAACAAGTGTGCACTGTACTAGATAACTGGAATGAATCACACAAATTATCAAACTACGGTATGATAAATGTCTTATCTAATTAACTTAACAAAATCGAAAAATTACAGGTTGATTTTTCTGTTGATTGTTCATGTAGGTATACAACAGAGATTATTGATTAGAACCACTTCTGTGTTCAACTGTGTTCAAATTGGAACCCAAATTAGTCCAAGGTAAACTTCCTCAAATAATGTATGAATGAAAAAAAGAACAAGAGCCCAACTAGTGTGACTTAAGTAACAGACACATTTGATGTGTACATAAATGATGTAGAATGAATGGATCATAGCACTTTACTTCCTACTACAAAGCCCGGCAACAAGATTTCCCCTTATCCCTCAAAAGGAATTTTATTGAAGTCCCATTGCAAACATAGTATCTCCTATTTTGCATATTCATGTTTTCCTTGGAAGAGTTCATTCTGAATACATAGGGGTGAAACACCTAAGGATGATTCTTATTCCTCACTACCAAATATTCACTTTACTACCCATGCATCAAATAGTATCTCCTATCTTTGCATATTCATGTTTTCCTTGGAAGAGTTCATTCTGAATATATAGGGGTGAAACAGCAATGATTCTTATTCCTCACTACCAAAATATTCACTTTACTACCCATGCATTAAATAGTATCTCCTACTTTGAATATTCATGTTTATCGTGGATGATGCCATTCTGAAATACAGGATAGAAATAATTCAATATGAATGGACTTATGCGAATTAAAATCAGCAGAGGGCTGAGACAGTATCTTCCAACAACTATAATTCTGCAGATCAAAGTTCATTATTACGTAGTTCACTATAAAATGGGAATACATTTGTCTCATGAATACATTTATCTCATGAATACATTAATCCCTGAATAAATTATCTTTATGAATGTACTAGCTACAAGTAAGTTGTAAGTATCTTGTCAGAGCTACACAAGCATCAAATTGAGAACAAAAAATACAGAAAGTTACTGACATATTTGTCCCTCCGTATGTTGCATGTTCTGTGCAACTTACATAAAGACAGAGTACGGGATTTGCACGTCAGAAAACGGTAAAATGAATGAAATCAGCTCAAATCGTTCACAATGTGAAGATTAGTAGAAATAAACACCTGTCATAGAGCCTTTGGGTAGAACACATGGTTTTAGTGAAAATCTGGACATTTACACTTCAAAATTTACAGTGACGTTGATGTGCACGGGCCGTTCCAAAATTGTCCGATCAGCCGCTAGCCGAAGGTCGCGCGGAGTTTAACCTTTTAACCAATCAGTGTGCTCTGCTGGTCTTGCGACGGTACACATAACCGCGATTCGCAATTTGAGCAAATTTAAACTCACGGAAATAATAACATTCTGGTAACATGTCGTTATTAGTTTTTCTCATAAAATAACACATTCATGACGTATGGATCTCAACTTTCAACACACCATTTGTAAGTACTAAACTACCGTTTGATATTGATAATGAAGGGAAGTAATGGACTTGCAAATCCCTGACACAATCTTTACAAGTTAGTGACATGATTGGGAACACTTGAAAATGCCTCAAGAACCAAATGAGTTGAAATATACACAAACTAAACACCAGCTGGAGTGGATCTCCCCGCTGGAAGGATTTGTCTCTAATTTGTGTACTTGAGGAAAATCAAGCATAAACATACTAGTATTATACTTCTCTCGAGCCCTGATAGAAATAGAACCCACAGAGAGCTACATAACAGGTTTGCCTGCCACAAGGGATAGCGGCATTAGTTATTTTAGAATGAGTCAATGATTGACTACAAGATTTTCACAGGAGAATCCTTGCATAGTTTACTTGATTGTTGAATAATTTCAGCCCAAGTTGAGGACTACCCCCAATCATGTCATTTACCTTTAACCTGTTGCCACCGAGATTCTGAAAATCCCATAGAGTTAACACAGGACACATCCGGTTTATGTCGCCAACAGGTTAATTCCATGAATACTGTTAAAAACTGGAACATTAAATCTACGATGATCAAGGAAAGAAATGTTTGTTCTGCACTCACTGTTCAACACTCGATTTGATATTCTGTATGCTTTAATAAATAATTATTGTGCTATTACATATGAAGGTGATGGGGTGGTGTGGTTAGTGGAGGCTCACAACCATAAAGTTTGGGGTTCAAGTTCCACCTAGGTCATGGGACTTGTGAGTTGGTACTTGTTGAAGCCTGCTTTTCACTAACAGGTAAGCTATATTTATTTTACTTGTCCTTTTTAACTTGTCTTTGATATCTGCGGTTTATTACTTGATATGTACTATTTCACTGTTTATGCCAAACTTTGAAGTAAAAACAACAACAGACAACAGCTGTAGATGACAGGTTCAAATCCTGGTTCATTTTCTTCTGACATGTTTGTTAAAAATCATAGATCAGCAGTTGCATTCTTAAAGTACAGAGAGAGAAACAATGAAAAATTTATTACATAATAACAGACAATCTTCTCAAAATACAAAAACTTTCATTTATTTTGAAAAGTGTGTGTGTGTGGTTGGGGGGGGGGGAATTTGGCAATAAAAATGCTTATAATTATGATCTCAGATTACCTAATATCACAACTTACATTTTATTCAAAACTGTGTGAGCTGAGAAACAACTGAAGCAACCGAGTACATCTCACAAATTTGACATAAATATTTCTGATTTGGCAACGATTTTGGAATTTTGTAACAATCTGAAATCATTTCAATACTAGCTGCATTCTTGGTGCTGAAGTACATGTGTTTGTTTCATCACAATAGTACACAACTGTTTTACGAAAGTAGTTTTTCATGATCTTTTCACTTTTTTGCTCTAAAAATACTATATACATCTACGTACATAAATAGTTCCCTAAGCTATGGCCTAGTCCATCATCTTTGGCACAAGACACTGAAAAATAATGCTATACATTTAATATGCAACTCATGGCTATTATGAATGATGATAAGTACTGCAAGACGGTTCGATGTGCTGATCGCTCCGTGGCTGAATACTTTAAATACCTTCCGCATTCCACACATTCCTCAGTGTTCATTTCTTTGGCAGATTATCATGTCATTGATGCAGCCATCATCAGTCTTGAGTCTTGAGGTGTCGCACATCTCCGAATTGACCAATCCACCTTCTAATAGATACAGGTGTGTCCACGTGTCTGTGTGTGTTTGTCTGTCTTTGGTGGGTGTGCTACAACTGTTCTACACCACTGATGCATAGCAATGGGTTTCCAGTTATCACTGCGTAACGAATCCACACGCACATTGCATAATATATATGACACATCACAACGAGATTTGACCTTTTATCAAGGTATACTTTTGTTAATACTTTGGCAGTAGTACACTCCACTAAGGGTGGGTTATATTTACATTTCAATATACAATAATGCCTTTTAAATTCATTTGATATAATTACATTGTTTCTTTCTCGTGTCGTCCCCATGCGCTAACACGTTGTGTCCACCGAGTGCACCTGAGCTCTCGTGCGCATGTGATGCGATCGCCGTGGTAACACAGTCTGAGGCGGGGGATCGATCTTTGGCACTATCGTGGGTGCCAGTGGGTTGACACACGAGGGCGGGCTACCATCCCGCTGTAAAAGAGCAGTCCTACAAGTCACTGTCGGTAGGTCAATAGACGCATCGACGTGCAACATCCCAGGCGGCGGATCAATTATATTGTGTTCGGGCGACGCGACAACCGGTTCTGGTTCCACGTATTGATATTCGCTGTCCTCGTGCGGCGTCATTGTGCTGTAACCGTGGTCGCTTTCGCTTGGTGCCTGGCCGTGTCGGCGCCAGATTCGGATGCCGTGTCTTATCCGCTGGTGATAGGGGCTTGGGTGGTGCAGGGCTGCTAGTATGATGTTGCCTTGTCCATCTGAATAAAAGTAGAAAGGATGGTTGATAAATATAACATTTAACAGAAATTGATAATGACATTTTTAGGAAATAGTTAGTTTTCTCAAAATTATTACAAATGATACTGGTACACCATTTTAACAGGCAGTGACATGATTGAAAGAAGTAAAAAAATGCCTTGATAACCAAATGAGTTGAAACTAACACCAATATAAACACTGGCCAGAGTGTATATTCAGGCTAGAAGGAATTGTCTTTAGTTTGTTTACTTGAGGAGAAACAAGCATTAATTTTTTAAGTATAGAATAACTCCAGCCCTTATAGAAATTGAACCCACAGAAAGCTACACTTCAATTTTACCATCACATCATTTTCTGATAATAATTCTTCCACAAAGAGAATATGTATGACCATGAAAATTTCACAGCAGAAACTTCAACCAGTATACTTGATTCTGGGATTATTTGTAAACTGAATTGAGGACTACTTCCAATTTGGTAATTTCCCCCTTCTTATCCCATTCTTCCTCCCATCACAGCTCCCACTAACTACTCACAGGCTCCAGGTGGAGGCTGGTTGTCCGGCGGGTTGTTTCCGGCTCCTCCCTCTGGCTCCACCCCATCGGCTCCATCAGCATCTCCCTGTGTCATCCGCACCGAGGTGTCGGATCCGTTCTGTGCCATCTCACGCCGCCGCCTCTCCTGGTTGTGGACGTGGTGGCGGTATATGTAGATGACCAGGGCCAGGGAGAGGATGACCCCAAGAAGGGCGCCAGCTACGGGTCCAACATGGGCATTGGCGTTGGTCTCAAAGATGTACGACCGATGCGCTACCACTGAAAGACAGAAAGCAAGGGATAACAAGTGTTTTATTTCTAATATCTACATCACAACAAGGCAGAATGCAAGATAATGTAAAATCTTTTTGAGTTTGGGGCTTTTACTTGGTAAAGGGTTTTCGAGGGTCTCAAAGATGCAGGATTGATGAGAGACACAGAGTAAAGGAATACAAATGTTTTGTTTGTAATATCATACTTTACAATGTTGCATGGTCATGCAGATGGCAAAATACAGGATAATTTTAAATTTTACTCTCATCTTGGATTTAAAGACAGATTTTAGGATTTATAAGTCCATCACTTCCCTTTATTATGATTACCAAATGGTAGTAAAGTACTTACAAAATGGTGTGTTGAAAGTTTGAGATCCATACATCACAAACTTATTGTTTTATGAGAAAAACTAATAACGATATGCTACCAGAATAATGTTCTTTCCTTGAGTTTAAATTTTGCTAAATTGCAGAACACGATACGCATGACCAGCTGACAGGGCAGTGGGTGACTACATACACTGCTTTGGTATTAACAGTGGAACTTTGCGTGGCCTTCGGCTATTGGCCGATCAGACAATATTGGAACTAATGGAACACACTCGTCACTTCGCAAATTTTGAAATTTAACCATCCAGATTTTGAGCAAAACTACGTATTCTACCCAGGTGTTTATACTAATCTTCACATTGTAAACAATTTGAGCTGATTTCATTCGTTTTGCCATTTTCTGGCATGCGAATCCCAAACTCTATCTTTAACACTGGGTCAAAGAAAGACACAAACCAATTTGCAAACTTTGATACCAAAAAGAAAATTGATACGTTTACATTAAACTACTC